>CAUYQG010225517.1:0-29903 GCA_963574415.1 Tarsius wallacei | reverse complement strand
GCCAAACCCTTCATTTCCTGGAGGAGATGACCACGAGCTTAGGCTGTCCCTGGTTTTCACACCCTGGTAAGCCACCTTGGTGTCATCAGACCTGTGGGAATCGATCCCTTGCTCTTGGAAGGACTTGTGCCAGCCACTGCACGGTTTCTAAAGCCAAAGAGAGTGCTGGAGGAGACAGGATCTCCAGGGGCTTCTGGGCAGCCATCTTCAGCCTGTGGTAGATATTGGACAGAAAGAGAAACTACTGACCACTCTGTTTTCACACACTAGATCAGATTCTGTCCCTTTAAAGTAATGAAAGGGGGTCATGGTAGGCTTTCACACATGTCTTTATTAGAGCTAAAAACTGTGAAACTGCTTCCCATAATAGACAACTACTGCATAAACAGTAGTTCAAGAAACAATAACAAGTTCCTCAAGAGCAAAATGGCACCAATATGAGGCTCCCATTGTCCTCTGGCCTCAACAAAGGGATGGCAGAAGGAGTGTGTGGAGAGATGCTGGTGTCCTTGGAAGTGGCTGGAAAGAGGTCCCCACAGGAGACAGTTCATAACAGGTGCCACAGGACCCAGTCCTGTGTTCTTCTAGTCCCTGGGTCACAGTATCTAGATGTCATCACTCCATTGAGGGTGGGGCTTGGGGCAGGGTCACTGGGCTCTGAGCAGATCAGGAAGATACAGGGGCCCTGGAGGAGACTCCATCAGGTAAAGTGAACAGTCCCACCAGGCCTCGCTTGGGTGTGGATGTGGCAAAGATTGCATCCCTCCTTTTGCACCTGCTTCCACACCCATGCAGAAGCTGCAGATGGGAGTATGTCAGAGGCAGTTCTATGTGCAAACTCAATGTAAGACCAGGCCTCCTGGACTCATGTGTCCTAGGACTGATGGAAAGGAGAGGAGGAAAACCTAACGACTTGGTGATCCCAAGTCAAATCCTAGCTCTGCCACTTACTACCTTGAATCCTGTGTATGTTCTGTGTTATCTCACCTCTCTGAACCTCGGTTTCCATCCCTGTCAGGTGAGATTGATAGTATGTGGCCACGAAAGTGTCCTGAGGATTAGATTTTACCACATGTCGAAGTGGCCCTCTAGTAAAAAACTCCACCCAGCCATAAGATGCAGAGGCAACAATGACATTTGGTAATACTGTTTCTCTATTAAGATGCCAGGGAAACCATCCATCTTCAGAAAAGTCTCACATGAGAGGACCCAGTGCATCGGAGCTCTTTCTGGGAGAAAACCACACACCAAAATAGAAGTCCAGTGACCCTGAGACTCAGCTGAGCCATTAATGCCAACAGCTCACCCATAGCCACAGTTAAAGGATAGCAAGTTGTTGTGGGGGCAGCTCCACAGGTGGGAGCTGTGATCTGAGCAGAGAATGTTGTTCAGGACAATAGGCCTTTAGCCCTGGCCAAACCATGCACTTCCTGGGGAAGACTTTTCAACCTGATCTTCTGCCCTTATGCCTCACTTAGCCACCCCCGGTACATCTACTTCAGGAGAGAAGCCAGAAGTTCTTTAAAATATAAGAAGATAAGAGGAGGACATTGCAGAGACACAGATAACAGAGGGCATTCTATACTAGTTTTCCTGTTGACCAAGCCTTGAGTTTCTCAGTGACAAAAACAACCAGAACCCCCCAAAAAAAGAATCTTTGAAAAGAAGGTCCAACAGGGAAATATTCCAAGCATCTTACCTCTGGAGAAACAGAGACTCCGTAAATGCTTGGCTCATCCATTCTCTCTTCCCCTCAACCTCCTTCTCTCTCTTCCCTGAATCATGATTGAACCTTCTTGAACATACTACTCTCTTTTTTTTTGAGTTGGAGTCTCACTCTGTCACCCAGTCTGGAGTGCAGGGGCATACTCATGGCCACCACAGCCTCGACCTGCTGGGCTCAGGCAATCCTTCCACCTCAGCCTTCCAAGTAGCTGGAACTACAGGCATGTGCCACCATGCTCAGGTAATTTTTTGATTTATTGTAGAGAAAATGTCTCATCAAGTTGCCCAGGCTGGTCTCGAAGCCCTGGACTCAGGCAATCCTCTTGCCTCAGCTTCCCAAAATGCTGGGATTCCAGGTTTGAACCACTGCACTCAGCCATACTATTTTGCGGATTTATAATACAGAAGCAAAGTTTGGGTGGGTTGAATCCCTGTTTTTGTAGCAGTCGTTTATAAGGTTTCTTTTTCCCCAGAAAGCACCGGAGTAGTTAGTGGAGCTTCTGACATCGTCTAGATTTGGAGGAGGCAGAGTCCCTTAGCCACACAGATTTCATAATCTCTCTCATTCTTCATTGTGGGCTGTGCTTGTTTTGTCTGGAAATGATGGAAATGTGACTCCCACACTAAAATCTGTAAAGACGACCCTGGGATTGCAGTGCAGTAACTTATTGTTGCATTAGTAATGCCTTCTGTGACCTTATCGCATTATTCTCAAATGAATTCATTTAAGAAATATAACTTGTACTAAAAGTTAGTTTTATAGTAGCAGACCAATAAATTAGCAAATGATATTGCTAATTAAGACCAATTAGCAAATGATATTGAATGCTTAATTAAGACCACTTAAAGATTTTCTTGGAGCTGGGCTCAGTGGCTCAGCCTGTAATCCCATGATTTGGGAGGCTGAGGTCAGTGGATTGCCTGAGCCCGCGGGTTCGAGACCCACCTGGGCAACTTGGTGAGACCTCATCTCTACAATAAATCAAAAATTAGCTGGGCATGGCAGTGTGCGCCTGTAGTTCCGGCTACTTGGAAGGCTGAGGCGGAAGGATCGCCGGAGCCCAGCAGGTCGAGGCTGCGGTGGCCGGGAGCGGCCACTGCACTCCAGTCTGGGCAACAGAGTGGGACTCCAACTCAAAAAAAAAAAAAAAAAGAAATTAGAGAAAAATTAAAGGCAAACAGCAAAGGACAGTTAGCTTGTTGGTAATATTTTCTTAGAGATCTTCTCTTTTCAATGAGTCCAGAGCAATGATTCAGGGACTCACGTTGCACAGAGGGCTGGTGTTCTAGAAGATGAGAACCCTGACGCAAGGAGCTTCAGGGGAAGAAGAAGTGTAAATCAGAGCAGAGGTCAAGCCCATGCATGTACTACCTTGGCAAGTGTGGTTATCCTCAGAGAGCACCAAGCCCCGGGGACATTCGCACTGGTAGCCCTTCTCAGACCCAAGGCAAGAATGGCTGCAGCCACCATTGTTATTGTGGCATCCTTCAATGTCTGCAGTAAAAACCAACAGAAAAGGGAATCATTTTGTAACCCTCCACCCCAAGAATTCTGATACTTGGAATCAGGAAGTAACTCATGGCAGGATCACTGGTGTCTAACCAGTGTCTGAGACATGCAAGCTAGCCCCCCCCACAAATGCTTATTAAAGGTTATAGCTACAAAGAATAATCTTCCAACATCCACAGCTTAACCCAATGAAGCTGGTCAGATACTTTGTAGAGTTAGCCTTCTATTTGGGTTTGTCTGGTATTTTTTCTTATGGTTAGACTGGGATTATGGGTTTTCAGTAGTAAGACCCAAAAGTCATTTACTAATTGCTGTAACATTTAATCTACCCAATGTGATATTGTATAGAGCATTACCTATGTAAAGGGGACTGATGAAATATAAAATTCAACTGGATCAGCTAGATGGACCAGAGTTATTGTGGAATGACTGGATCACCTGTCCCTCTCTGAATCTCTAGGAACAAAAACACTGGGAATAAAAGGTTTGAGGCTGACAGTACACTACAGAAATGAGGCCTGGGTAACACTCATTCAAACAAATTCTTGGTGACATTCCTCCCATGAGGCAGATTTTTAAAGTTTCCTTTTTTAATGTTTTGAATTTTCAAAAAGCAAACTCAAGTCAAATGGACAAAAAGGAAAAAATATTCCACTGAAAACTGAAGAAAGTACCATAAGATTTCAAACTCAACAGAGGAAAAATAATGACCTTTGTGGGACCTAGACACTATTTTCTAGGTCAAGGGATTTTAAACTTTAACCTGCTACACACTGTTACAAATAAAGTTTTAATAGCCCACAGTCGTGCCCACTTGCTTACCTATATGGCTGCTTTCTCACTACAAAGGTGGAATTGAGTAATTGTTATTGATCACATATGGTCCACAAAGCCTAAAAAATTTACTTCCTGGCTGGCCTTCAGTGAAAAAGTTTGCTGACCCTGTCCTAGGTAAAGATAGTGGAAGAAAATATTTTCCAATCATTTGAAATGCTCAGGGAAAGATATAAGCTGATTTCCAGTTATAGCTGTAACTTTCTCAGTTCAGTAACTGTTAAAAAAAAAATTAGTTCTTTGGAATACTAATAAATTAACTTGGGACGAATTTGTGAAGTGGATATAGAGAAAAAAAATTGCAATGAATTAATCTTTACCCAATTAAGCTGGTCAGGTATTTTGTAGAGCACTTAAAAGAGATTAGGAACCATCTGTATATGTTAAAAGGATAAAAACACACCTATGGGCTTTTGGAATAGCTCAAAGTGATATATAATACTATGGAATAAAACAAAAATATGCTATAATATATTTAAAAATAAACATTCATAAAACTTTTTCAAAAATGACTTTCCTTAAGTTATTATTTCTCTGAGTTGCAATTTCAATATTTGTACCAAATGTTCACTCAGGATATTTTAAAATCCTGGATATTTTAAAAATGTGAAGCTCAAAATAAACTAAAAACCTAAATTAGCTTGAAAAATTTAAGTCTCTCAGAAAGAAAGTGTTTAGAATGGCTATATCTGACAAATGAGACTGTGGGTCATTTTAATTATTTTCCTGTTACTCCTCAGTATTTTCTTTCTAGCCTTTTTATAATAAAACTAAACAATAAAAATTACTTTAAAATTACAAAGAGTTGTTTATTTTTTAAAGAACATATAATTATCACTTAGCCTAGCTAAAGAAACATATATGTTTGGACTATCAATAAAACTTAAGATTATACCTAAAAATATTAATTCTAAAGTATAACTCATATATAATTTTCATCTGCTAAAATATGTTTTCAGTTATGGTTATGAGGTTTTAAGATTATATGAGGATCAACGGTAATATTTCCAATAAAGTGCTCATAAATATTGCAAATGTTCCTTGTGGAACATTGTATTAGTATTCAAATGTGCAAGAAATATTACATAATTAAGATTTAAGGTGGATTCAGGATATTACTCTTATTCAATTTTTAAGTTTAAAATACATTCAGTCTTGTTATAAAGGACAGCCATTTAATATTCTGGTTAATGGTCCCTCAGTTAATAATGCAAAGTTTGTTGCATGAAATAAATTATGGGCACTAGCCACAATTTTTTTCCTTTTTTTTTTTTTTTGTTTTGAGTTGGAGTCTCACTCTGTTGCCCAGGCTGGAGTGCAGTAACACGATCATGGCTCACTGCAGGCTCAAACTCCTGGGCTCAAGCAATCCTCCCACCTTAGCCTCCTGAGTAGCTGGGACTACAGGAACACACAACCCCACCTGGCTGATTTTTTGGTCAAATTTTCCTTTTGGAGTATTCTTTTATTATTTTGAATATAGCTAGAATAAAGTGAGCTCTTGTAAGCAGTACTACATCTCTATTATTCCACAAATTTAATTATTCTAAGGTACAAATCATACAAGTCCTCTGTAAATAATAGCAGGTAAGTCATTTATCTCGTCATATAATCTGCAGAGTATCATGAGAACTCAGATTTATTAAAGTAGAAGTGATGAAATTTTAGCTGTGATAATTTGCAATGGTAAATGGCCTAAGAGAAGAGACATTATCTGTTTCTTATAACAATAGTAGACAATTTTCATTTCAATTATTTGATGTACCTTATGAATTCTTTCTTTTTACTTAGTCACATAAAATGTATAATCACCCCTGCTTTTAAAAATAGATCTAAAAAATTAAATTACAAAATATAAATAAGTCATTTTGTTTATCTCCAAAAAAATATTAATCTCCAATAAATACAAAGCATATGGGGAGGAGAAGAATGACTTCAAGTAAACCAGTTTCCCAAACTTCCAAGATGGTAAGAATCACCTGTGGCACTTGTTAAACACACAAGCTCTAAGGCCCGATCCTAGCCTCTCTGAAGCAGTCTCCGGGAGACAGACCTGGAAGGGGCTGGGAATAATATTCACAGCGGGAGGGAGGTTTGAGAAATACTGCTGTATGCCAGTTGTTATGCTACCTGTCTCTATCTCCTCGCTCATCCAGGCATGCTTCTTGGATCAGCGGCATAAACGTCACTGAAGCTATTTAAAGATGCAATAACTTGACCGGATCCCAGACCTACTGAATCAGAATCTGCATTTTTAACAAGATCCTATACGATCTGTGGGCACATTAAAGTTTGAGAAACACAGAATACCCTATTTTCATTTCCCAAGTAAAAATGTGGCTTTCTGCTTCTTGTGAAATATCTTCCTCTTAAATCTTGGAGACAAATCAGCACTGAATTCTGTTCATGCTGTGAGCATTCTCAGTGATGAACCTCTTTCATCATCTCTTTACACAGCCAAACCGCTGCTGTCTTCTAATACTGAGGCAATGTCCTGAACATCAAAGCATAAGCCAAGGGCTTCCTCTGGGTTCCTCACTCCAGTTCCTTCTTACCCATTCTCACCTTCACAAGTCTTGCCATCACTCCTTAGCACGCGACCAACCCCACACTCACAGCGGTAGGAGTTTTTGAGGTTCACACAGATCTCACTGCAGCCACCATTGTTTTGTTCGCATTCATTTTCATCTGCAGAAGAGAAACCATAGCATTTCCACACTGTGAGCAACTCAATATTTTCCCAAGCCCGGAGCAGAATCTCCACATCTCCTTGTTGATGCGCCTTCTATGATCCAACTCCCCCACTGTGATCCGGTATAATCACTTCTACCTAACTGATCTCCTCTACCAAGTTCTTTGTTCACCTGCCCTCTGCTGAGTGGGGGGCACCTAACTGCTTGCCAGTCCCCTCCTCCTAAGGGCAAAGCTATGGGGAAATGAAGTTCCTTCTGCGTCCTGGGGACACACGTGTATTTGCATTGGTGAATTTCACTTTCTCCAATGAGTTCCTGAAAAGTTGCTAAACAAATACAAACGTATAAAGTAAATTGTGTTTTAAGTCATGAAAGGAGCTTACATTCCAGAGGGAAATAACTGACAAAATGTTTTGCAGGCAATCTTCTGTTATGACATCAACAACTGCCCTCAACATCTCTTTTTAAAATTGGAATACTCTCACAGTGTACTTAAGCAATACTTGCTAACCTTTTTAAGAATCTGATGAAAGATATGGACTCTTGCCATAAAAAATGCACAGTTGGCAGCAAATGTCTACCCCCTTCTACAAACAAAGGAAAACTTGAGAACTAAATTTGTCATGGCCCTCAGAAATAATAGACCTGGATATAGGACATAAACCAGGGACTGGGTTTAAACACCCATGTGGTGACAAGAGAGTTGGCCCTGGGCCCAGGAAAGGAGATAAGCTGTAACTGAAACCGTGCCTTAAGTCTGGGAGCCCAGAAAAATTTGTCCAGTGGTCCAGAGAAGCAATAAGGAAGATCTTTGCCAGAGGCTCTAGGAGAAAGAAAATACTTCACAAATAATGGAAATCAAGCCAGGGCCTTGCCATGATTGAAGTATCGATTTATATTTTCCACGTGGTATGAAGATCTTGAAGCTAAGAAACCGATGTAAATTTTGGCCTGGACTGGTAGAACTTCTGGAATGCCCAACAGAAGCATTTGAAAAAGAGCTCTGTTGTAAAACTTCCTCAAATTAGGTCCTACTGTTTGGATATTTGACCCTTCAAACTTCATGTTGAAATCTGATGTTAATGTTGGAGGTGTGACCTCATGGGAAGTGTCTGGGTCATGGGGGTGGATCCCTCATAGGGATGGCTTCGTGGTGTCCTCACTAAGAACTAAGAACTAAGCAAGTTCTTCTTACTCTGTTAGTTACAGTGAGAGCGGATTGTTAAAAAGAGCCTCTTATCCTTCCCCACTTTTGCTTCCGCTCTTGTCATGTGATCCCTGCACAGACCAGCTTCCCTTCACCTTCTGCCATGAGTGGAAACAGCCTGAGCTTTCACCAGATGCCTAGTCTTCCAGCCAGCAGAATCATGAACCAAATAAACCGTTTGTCTTTACAAATGCCCCAGGCTCAGGTAGGTGTTCCTTTATAGCAATACTAAATTAAGGCACCAGGTGCTAAGAGTGGTGTCCCACAGAAAACAGAAGATGACAACAGAAGATTATCTGCCTTAAGACATATAGAACTCTTCATAGAAAGGAAAAATATCATCGATAAGATTAAGAATGTTGATTGAGGACGGGCTCGGTGGCTCAGCCTGTAATCCCAGCACTATCAGAGGCCGAGGTGAGTGGATTGCCTGAGCCCGCAGGTTTAAGACCCGCCTGGGCAACTTGGCGAGACCTTGTCTCTACAATAAATAAAAAACTAGCCGGGTGTGGTAGTGCATGCCTGTTATTCTGGCTACTTGGAAGGTTGAGGCGGAAGGATCGCCGGAGCCCAGCAGGTCGAGGCTGCGGTGACCAGGAGCGTGCCACTGCACTCCAGTCTGGGTGATGGAGTGAGACTGCACTCAAAAAAAGAAAAAGAAAAAAAGAATCTTGATCGAGGCTCCTTCCTTCCCTTCTCTCATTACACTGTCTGGAAATTGGATGGTTAGAGTCTCGCAGCTTCCCTGGATGCGGACGTGGTCACACTTGTGCTTGGGTTCCTGAGGGGACTTCATTCCAACCCTGGAATGCTGACTTTGGACTGAATTTTTTTTTATTTAAAATGAGGGAGACATAAACTTCTACTTATATAAGCCATTGTTATTTGGGGGCTGATTGTTATAGCCAATTTAGATACATGATGCCCTAGCAATTCCATTCTTATGCGTATGCCCTAGAGAAAATCTCATACATTGGGTAAGGTATTATTTTTATGTTAATTTTAAGAACACAGAAAACAGTGCTAAATATTGCTATGGGTGCATACATAAATAATAAAAGCATAAAAGCACATGCTATAACTTCAAAACAATGATTACCTCTGGAGAGTGAGGGAGGAAAGTGTGATGAAGTGTGATGGCTTGATTTGTATCTGTAAAATTTTATTTAAATTAAAAGAAAAAGGAAGCAAAATTTAACTTTTTTTTTTTTTGAGTCAGAGTCTCATTCTGTCACCCAGGCTGGAGTGCAATGGCACTCTCAAGGCCACCCCCATCGACCTGCTGGGCTCAGGTGATCCTCCCGACTCAGCCTTCCAAGTAGCTGGAACTACAGGTGCGTGCTACCACACCCAGCTAATTTTTTGATATATTGTAGAGAGGAGGTCTCACTAAGTTGCCCAAGCTGGTCTCGAACCCATGGGCTCAGGCAATCCCCTCACCTCAGCCTCCCAAAGTGCTGGGATTACAAGCTTGAGCCACTGTGTCCGGCCTATTGTTAAATCTGAGTACCTGGGTATCTGTTATATTCTTTCCTTGTACTCGTCTCTGCCTGAAAAAGTTATATAATTTAAAATAATTAAAATGTTACATTTAAATAAAAACGAAGGGAAAATTGACACATGCATACAAACACAAGAGTCTGCCTATAATTTCAGAGGATTCATGATCTCTCTGAAGTCCATAGGTCCCAGGTAGGAACTTGGGACTTTGACAAAGATGTCCAAGATAAATTAAGGAAGAAATGTATACAGTATGCTACCTTTGATGTAAAAAGAAAGGGCAATAAACAAATATATATATTTGCATATTTATATCTACCTGAAGAAGCCCTAGAAGCCCCATAGGAAAGTAATACAGGAGCTTCCTTGGGATGGAGTTGAGGAATGGAGACATAGAGCAAATGGGTCACTGAGAGCTAGACAGTTCACTGTACACACTCTCATGCTGTTTAATTTGGGAACCATTTAGACATATCACCTATTCAAAAGTTATATTAAAACAAAAGCAAATAAATGAATAAAAACTTCTAGCTTAAAATGAAGTCAAATATTAACCAACAGACTCATGTGCATGTGAGGAGTGGGAGATTATAGGAACTGCTATGCCCTTACCCTGAGGCATTTAGCATTAAATCACATAGTCCAAAAAGATCACGTGAGCCCCCTAACAACTGCTATGGCAGGGCCCAAACATACTCTATAGGATACTCAGTGGGGCTCATTGAGGTGATTGAGGAGTAAAAGCTTTTCTAAAGAAAAATCCTTTTTATCTCCCTTTTATCCTAATCCTCTATCCCTTCCTGACCTGTTACTGATCTTTTTTGGGAGATGGGGGCAGGGCAGGCCTCCTTTTTACCTCTAGACTTGTTTTAAATCCATTTGAGACTGGATCCAAAAAGCTTCATCACATTAAAGAGAAAGAGAGATGATCTTCAGTTTTGGGTTTTTCATCTCTGTTCTCTTCCAGTTATAGACAACAAAGCATTTTATACAATTTAACATCTCGGGATTTCCTACAAACTATCTGATTCCCCTTTCTTGCTACTCAGAGCAACCAAAATTATGATTCGAAACTAGTGCTGTCCAGTCGATATATAAGGAAAGTCACATAGCTAATTTAAAGTTTCTAGTAGTCACCTTAAAAAATTTTAAAAAGAAACTGGTAAAATTAACCTTAATAGTATATTTTATTTGACCCAATTATAATCCCAAATATTTTCATTTTGATATATAATCAATACTACAATTAATGGGATCATTTTCATTATTTATTTGTATTAGTCTTCAAAAACTGGTATGTGTTTTGGACACACTTTAAAAAATGAATTTTAATAAATTATAAAATGAATAGCACATCTCAATTCAGATGACAAATTTTCATTAGAAATATTTGATCTGTACATTGAGTCATAAAATTTAGTTACTTAAGTTGTCCCACCCAGACACTGTTAGTTTTCCAAAGATGGAATCAAATATCAGTTTTTAAATTAAAATTAAGTAAAATTAAAATTCAGTTTTTCAATCACACTAGCCACATTTCAAGTGCTCCATACCACCTGTGACTAATGGCTTCTCTAGTGAAGAGCACAATTCTTGACTGTCTCTAATCATGACGCAAATTTAAGCTTTAGCCGAAGTATCAACTGAAAAGACAAACACCATTCCACGTGCTCAGAGACACAAACTGGGAGAACGATGGCACTCTGAGGCAGGAAGAGCTTTTGACATGTCCCTTGAATTCTAATAGCCTGTATCTGCTTCATAATTAGTTTCTTACCAAAGCATGTCTGCCTGTCAGGTCCTAGCACGGTTCCTGGAGAGCACGTGCACTCGCTGGTATCCAAGCAGCTGCCATGGCAGTCCTCATCGCAGATGTCATAAAAATCTATGGAAGGATATAGATTATCTTTCATGAGAGGAGAAGACCAGAGGACACACACACACACACACACTCTCTCTCTCTCTCCTTTCTTTTTTTTTTTTTGAGTTTCACTCTGTCCACCCAGACTGGAGTACAGTGGCATAATCACAGCCCACTGTAGCCTCAACCTCCTGGCCTCAAGCAATCCTTCCACCTCACCCTCCCAAATAACTGGGACTACAGGCCCACACCACCATGCCCAGGTAATTTTTTGCTTTTTTGTAGAGACGAGGTCTCTCTATGTTGCCCAGGCTGGTCTCGAATTCCTGAGTTTAAGCAATTCTCCCGCCTTGCCCTCCCAAAGTGCAGGGATTATAAGCATGAGCCACCGCAACTGGCCTCTCTCTCTTCTTTTTTTTTTTTTTTTTTGAGTCAGAGTCTCACTCTGTTGCCCAGGCTAGAGTGCTAGAGTGCAGTGGCACACTCACAGCTACCCCAGCGCTGACTTGCTGGGCTCAGGCAATCCTTCCGCCTCAGCCTTCCAAGTAGCCAGAACTACAGGTGCGCACTACCACGTCCGGCTAATTCTTTTGATATATTTTAGAGACGAGGTCTCACCAAGTTGCCCAGGCTGGTCTCAAACCCCTGAGCTCAGGCAATCCTCTCACCTCGGCCTCCCAAGGTGCTGGGATTACAGGCTGAGTCACCACACCCGGCTCCTATTTTTTAAAAATTAAAGTCTTGCCATGTTGCCCATCTGGCCTCGAACTCCTCACTTTAAGCAATCCTCCTGCCTTAGCCTCCTGTAGCTGGGATTATAGGCACAAGCCACCATGCCCGATTGATAATTTCATTCTTGAGAGAGTCTAATGAGTGCAATCATGGGGCCCTAGCCACCACTGAGGGAATTCTAAATAACACAGTGGAAAAAGACAAAGTGTTCAGGGGCTTCTTCTGTCATTTAAATCAGTGATTCTCAACTTTAGATCCACAGGTCCTTGGGTGGCCATAGAGTTTCTGCAAATCTTAAAACATCACCAAACATGAGCTATAGGCAAAGTGAGTGTATGTTCCACTCTGTGTGCTCTATTTACAAAATACATATAGACTTTGATGATTAATGTAAATTCACTGGCATCAAGTGGCTTCTTCCCATTATACATCATTAAAAAAAAATCAATGGATACTAAGCATGATGCTACTATATGGATGTCTAGTTATCCATCTATCTATCATCATAGAACTCTTAAAAAGGGGTCCTCCATACTCAAAAAGATTGGAAAGTCACTATTTAGATAATACAAATCAAAATTTCATTTTCTAATGTTTTGTTTGAATGGAACGAAGACAAAATAACATATAACTGATTAAAGTCATAACCTCTTTCCTTTTCTATTTCTTCAGGAATTTCTCAGAAATTTTATTAGAACATGTCTAAGAAATCACAATGGAGGCATCTTTAGCCCCAAATCAATGTTGTTCAGACTCTGAGATACTACTGTCACCATAACTAAATTTCCTATGGCATCTTTCTCTTTGACTCTACCCGTGGCCTTGTTGGGAAGGAAAAGAACACAGGGAAGGTACTCACGACCACAGTAGACATGGAAGCAGACACTGGGCTTGGTGAGACGATACACATAGTAACCTCCAGGGCAAGCCTTGATCTCCACCGTGGTATTCCATAGGCAGCAGTTCCCATTGAAGCTGGCACAGGCCTGGCGTTGCACAATACCATCACCTTCTAGGGGGTGACTGCCATTGAGCCAGACAGGTGCATGGGTCCCACAGTGGTTTTCTGGTATACAGAAGGTGGGCATGGCATCTCCTGCCATGCCTGTGAAGCGGTACCACTCCCCATCCACATGGTTGTCGCATAGAGGAGGACCTTGAGACTCGTCAAATTGGTGGTCAGTGTTCCTCCAGGGCTCATTCAGACTGATGTAAGCAGAACAAGGATCTAGGGCTGGGAATGAAAATGAGAGCTCAGAACCACCTAGTGATGTTTCAGGTCACAGTGCCAACAGCCTGAGTCCACCTTCTTGGTCTCGCATTTTGACTTTTTTGAGTTCAAGAAAGAAATTGTCTAAGGTCTCCAAACAGCTGTTTAAAAGTTCCTCGAGTTGATTTAAGCATGTTTCATAAATGCCCTTTACAAAATTATTTCAAGCCTATTTAAGGTTTAGTGTTAGCATCAGATGAAACTTTTTTATCCAGAGCAATCATTTGATAGAATCAAGGGAAGTTAGGATTATAGCCTCACTGAACTCTGCACTGGTCAGACCATATTTTGGGTATTGTATTCACACATGAAGACTGTATTTTACAAAAGTAATTGACAGGTTTGTCCAGAAAAGGTGACCAGACTTAGAAGGAGGCCTAAAATTTGTTTACTGGAGAAGCTGAAAACTACACTTTAGAAAATGGAAGACTGAAGAAAACTCATATTAGTTTTAAAAAATCTGGAATAGGCTTGTGGAAGAGGAATTAGCTATTCTGTTACAAGAGCAAGAACAAATTTTTTTTTTTTTTTGAGTAAGAGACTCACTCTGTCTCTCAGGCTAGAGTGCTGTGGCATGCTCACAGCCACCTAAGCCCCGACTTGCTGGGCTCAGGTGATCCTTTCACCTCAGTCTTCCAAGTAGCTGAACCACAGGCATGTGCCACCATGCCCAGCTAATTTTTTTGATTTATTATAGAGACAAGGTCTTGTCAAGTTGCCCAGGTTGGTCTCAAACCCCTGGGCTCAGGCAATCCTCTTGTCTCCGCCTCCAAAAGTGCTGGAATTATAGATGTGAGCCACCGCACCCAGTCCAGCAAGAACAAATTTTTCTGGGAAAGCATATTTCAGTTCAGCTCTCCAGTCATGGGAGAGACTGTATCACAGTGTAGTTAGCTTCCAATTTTTGAAGATTTTCAAAAAAGCATTTGGATGGCTATTTGCAAAGACATAATTTTGAATTAGTGGGAAGTTTGACTTGATCAAGAGTGTGTAAAGCTCATTCCACTGAAAAGAAAAAGGCCGGTTTGAAATACATAGGACACTGGCAAGTAGTTACCAGAGATACTCTCAAGGTAATTTTGACATATATTCTACCAGCTTATTGGAAATAGCAAGAACTTTGTGTATTCACAATTAGCCACGCTGTGATTATCCAAGCTATCAGATAGCACATTTAAGTGCACATGTTACAAGGACAAATATCTCAATATCTCTAATATTTTCATTATTCCCTCAACTTTAGGTAAACTAATTAGTGAATTAATGAAGGTGAACTGTCCTTATGAAGAAACTATAAAACCAAGAAATTCTAGAAAGGAACGCTGGCCAGAAAGTACTGTCCTTCTTAATCCATGTGGATCTGATGTCCTTAATTAACATCGTAGGCAGGAAATTCCCATAAGGACCAATACATTTCGTGGGCAGGGAATTCAGTATTAGCAAATGCTGCTCATTAATCAAATGCGGATGGGTCATGATCAATAAATCTAGAAAATATTTTAGATGTTCCCAATCTACATTTCAAAGCCAAGTTTACCTTGCAAATTTCAGTCACACATAGAGAAAGGCGTAGAAAGTGCTAATGGCCCCTAAGACAACAAAAGACAAGAAGTGAAATGTTGAATTTTCTGGAAATAACACATTTGCAGAGTTATAAGTGGTAAGAGCAACCTTACTTCTTTAAAATGTCCCTGATGTATCTCAACTAAGTTCTAGGCCATAGCTCCTTTGGAGAAAAAAATGTCCTCAGACTCTGCTCTCTCGAAAGGGAAAAATTTCCTCCTCTGCTCTTCCAGCTGTGACTCTCTCTTACCAAGCAAGGTTTCCAGAGCAATTTCACAGGTGATTATAAATTCATAGAAATATTTGGTTCCTTGCCCTGACTCTAATTTTATAAGAAATGGTTAGATACTCAACTTTTAATGGCTTCTGCAGAAGTCCCTAAACTTCTCTCCAATAACTATTTCATGATTGATGAAGTTTTTCCTTAAAGTTAACTGTCATTTATTGTGCTATTTGTTCAAAGTTCACTTCCTCTCCTGCTGTAGGGAAAATATGGTATGAAGAAGAGAAATTTATCTACCATCTGTAAATAAATAAATAACATTTTTAAAAACAGTTAGCCATTCAATATTTCTGACATTACATGTACCCTCCCCGTTCTACCCCCATCTAAGGCAGCAATTCAATCCTTTAATAATCCGGCCACGTGTCTTAAATCCTGTTTTTAGTCTCTTACTATGGAGACCAGAATTTGATATTAAGCGTATTTTTCCTAAATTGCCGTTCTATACTTCTTAATGGAATGGCTTCAAAAATAACAGTTCTGTGAGCTCCTTCCCAGCCTGCCAGGAGCTCCTCAGCCTTTTATTAGGACAGCCACCTGCCAGCTGCCCCACAGCTCCCTCCACCAGACCACGTGGGCCGAGGAACGCGTGCGGATGTCTGGTCCCCTCCCTTGCGAGGCTGAGTCCCTCAATCCTCCAGGTCGGTACCAGCAGCTGCCCCTGGATCACAGCCCTCTTCTAACCTGTGCCTGAGCGCTTGATCCAGAAGCACTCTCCTCTCTCCCTTCCCACATCCCCTCTCCTCCCCATCCTCCTTGCTTCCCTCTTTCCCATCTCCTCTTCGTTCTCACCCCTCCTTCTCCCACTTGTCTCACTTCCCCTCTCCTCCCAGGGCAAGCACCTACCTCAGCCCCCAAAGTTCTCCCTTAATTTTGCTTCTGGTATTGAGCCAAGTGTCCTAGAAATGCCAGGAGGGAAAGGGTCTGGGAAGGGCAAAGGTGCGTGGGAGGAATGGCAGGATGCAGGAGGTACTACAGGGAGTGTCCGTGAGAAAAAAGAGAAGGAAAGGGAGTGAAAATTCCCAAGAGGACGACATGTGGTTGACTATCTGCAGTGGACACCGGGTGATTAACGACAGGTCGGTAGCTCAAGTCTACTTACTGGAACAGTTTTGGATTTACAGCATAATTGAGAAGACTGCACCAAGTTCCAATATGCCCCACACCCAGTTTCCCCTCTTATATATGACACATACATTAGCATGGTACCGTTGCCACAATTAATGAACCCATGTTGTAACATTATTAACTCAAGTCCATAGTTTATGGAGATTTCCTTAGTTTTTACCTATATCTTTCTCTGTTCCAAGGTTCCACCTAGGATACCAGGTTACATTTAGCTTTCATGTCTCCTTAGGGTCTCAAGTCAATCTTTAACGTGTATCCTTAAAGGTACTAGAGCAGGCTGGTTCGGTGGCACAGCCTGCAATCAAAGCATTTTGGGAGGCCGAGGTGAGTGGATTGCCTGAGAATGCGGGTTTGAGACCAGCCTGGGCAACTTGGCGAGACCTCATCTTTACATAAATCAAAAATTAGCTGGCATGGTAGCTCGCACCTGTAGTTCCAGCTAGGAAGGCTGAGGCAGAAGGATCACCAGAGCCCAGCAGGTCGATGCTGGGGTGACCGTGAGCGTGCCCCTGCCCTCCAGTCTGGGTGACGGAGACTCCAACTCAAGAAAAATAAAACCAAAAAAAGGTGCTAGAGCAATGCTCAAGTTACTGTGAATAAATAAATCAGGTATAATTAAATACTGAGCTACTCAAAAATGCCAGGAAGGATAGTTCTCTCCATCCCACCTCACCTTCTCTTCCAGTTAGAACCCATGTTCTACTGGAAAAAGAAGTGAGAAATCTGTTAGTGCCTAGATATAAAGAGGTTAGAATTCCTCTTATACATACTCCAGGACTAGCAGAAAGCAGTTGGTTATGGTAGACCCATGGAAATTTTGGATGCCCAGGCAAGAGGCTAAATGATAAATGTAACAGAATTCCCTGAAAATATATTTTCAAAGGTTATCAGTGACTTTGCTTCTACAACTCTAGAACCAGTATTGAAGTTACTAGAATCTAGTTGTTTTGTTTGTTTGTTTGTTTTAAGTTGGAGTCTCACTCTGTCACCCAGGCTGGAGTGCAGTGGCACACTCACAGCCACCCCCAGTGTCGACCTGCTGGCCTCCAGTGATCCTTCTGCCACAGCCTCCCAAAGTGCTGGGATTATAGAACTGGAATCTAGTTCTTTTTTTTTTGAGTTGAAGTCCCACTCCGTCCTCAGCCTTCCAAGTTGCCAGAACTACAGGTGCACACTACCACGCCTGGCTAATTTTTTGATTTATGGTAGAGACGAAGGTTCACCAAGTTGCCCGGGCTGGTCTCGAATCCATGGGCTCAGGCAATTCACTTGTCTCAGCCTCCCAAAGTGCTGGGATTACAGACTGAGCCACCAAGTCCAGCCCTAGTTCTTAATAATCTGTACACAATAGCAAATTGCAACAACAAAGAGTGCACTGTGCCAAGTTCTTGACACAAGACTCACCCATTGGTGATACTGAGGTGACCATGATGAACAGGCAGGTGAGAAGCAGGAACTGAGGCATCTTTCTGGACCAACTGCCAGAAACAGACTGGAAAATTCCCTTAATATCACCGTTCCTTTGTCCCCTTCTTTCTCAAGCACTTTTTTTTAAAGGCCTCTAGGCTCTTATGAGGAAGACTTTATCAGCACTGCCCAGGGCTCTATCAGAGGAAGAGGATGAGGCTGAGTGGGATGAGGTGTCCATTGCTCTGGCCTTGACCCCAGATAGAAGCACTCTTTACACTGTCAACAGGGTTATTTTATTGATATTTTTCTTTAGGGGAAAAAAGCCTCACAACCCTTCATCCTCCCATTGTTTTCACTCAAGAATTCCCTGCAATGACACCAACTGCCAATGTATCTTATCCAAAAGGAACTCTAAATGAGGGACATCCCCTCATGTAAAAAATCTTGTTCCGTGACTTCTAGGAATTGATTTAATGATGCTGTAGTCATAGCATTATACACTAAATGAGAATGGATACGGCCAAACTGAGGGAACAGCCTTGGTCAGATGGCCAAGGAATTTATAGCAGCACACAAAAAAGTAGTAAGGACAGGTATGGAATGGGGACAGTGTTCTTTTGAAACAAGCTACTAAGTCTGCTTTATTATGGTCTTTGGTCTCAAAACTTTGTAAGGCAGTGAGGTCTGTGTGTTTACCAATTCAAGAAGTATTAACTCACGCTTTCCTTTTCTTTTTTTTTTTTCAGTTGGAGTCTCATTCTGTCGCCCAGGCTGGAGTGCAGTGGCTGCTCCCGGCCACCGCAGCCTTTACCCTCTGGGCTCCGGCGATCCTTCCGCCTCAGCCTTCCAAGTAGCCGGAACTACAGGCGTGCACTACCCTGCCCGGCTAATGTTTGATTTATTGTAGAGATGAGGTCTCGCCAAGCTGCCTGGGATGGTCTGGAACCCGCCGCAGACTCAGGTAATCCACTCTCCTCGGCCTCCCAGAGTGCTGGGATTAAAGGCTGAGCCACCGAGCCCGGCCATCGTGCTTTCATAGTGTCTTTCTTCTCAAAACTTAAAAATGGTTTAATGTTATGTATTTCATTGATTCTCACATTAAAATTGGGTAGGAGCTTAAAATTAGGAACTACTCATTAAATTACCACCACGCTGGAAAGCTAAATGCCAAGATTTACTTAAGTTTCACTTTTAGGCAAAGGAGGGGAAATGTAGGAACCTGCATATTACATGTCACCAGATATAGCCTTAGTAACTTCAGACTTGTAGCTTGCTAGCTCCCTGGCACTCTGCAGTGTTGTGGACCCCTGAGAATTATCAAGCACTGTTACTGAAGATAATGTGAAGGGGAAGGATAACAAGTGGGGTAAAGTTTTTTGTGTTTTGGATACTATATTAAACCCGGATCCGAAGGAACCCCCAATTTTTCTCTCCTAATCCAGCTTTGACTTGATGCTTTGGGCTTCCATTATTCCCGCACACATGCTCATCAATGCTATTTTCCTAATAACCACATTTCTAGTGACTGGAAAAGGAATGCTGTATTTGGGAAGCGGTCCTTCTACTCGGTAGTCTCAGTAGTACTGTTTTCTTGCAGAATAGTGGTGCTAAGTATCAATGCTCTTAACAGAAAAAACAACTTCCTGTCCCTGAGAAGCCTTCTGAGAGCTTCGTGTGTGTTGCAGAGAAACAGAGGACGTGTGCATGAGATAAACACAGATTTGTTGCCAGGATTGATTGCTGGAGTCAAGGACTTTTACCAGATATAGCCCTTTGGTTCTGTAAACAAGAATTCCCAGGATGGCAGGGTTTTTTTCCTCACTTATTTCTACTTTTTCCTTTTTAGTTGACCTGCCCTTTCATTTTTGACTTACGATTAACATTTTCAAATATATACAAAAGTAGAATAATGAACATCCAGATGCAATAATTACATTTGTTGATCTCACTTCATTTGTATATGTATAACTAACATATGGTCTTTTTTTGTACATAATCATGATGCCTTTATTATAACTATAAGAATTAGTAATAATTCTTTAATATCTAACACCCAGTCCATATTTAAATTTTCCCAATAGTCCCAAGTATTTTTTTTTTATTGCAGGCTTAAGTCGGGATTCCAACAAGGTTTATATATTGCATTTTTTTTTTTTTTACTTAAATTTCTTTTAATTTTTTTTTTTTTTTTTTTTTTTTGAGTCAAGGTCTCACTCTGTTGCCAAGCAGGAGCACAGTGGCATGATCACGGCTCACTGCAGCCTGCAACTCCTGGGCTCAAGCAATCCTCCTGCATTAGCCTCCCAAGTAGCTGGAGCCACAGGTGCATGCCTCCACACCCAGCTAACTTAAAAAAAACTTTTTTGTAGAGACGAGGTCTCACTATGTTGCCCAGGCTGGTCTTGAGCTCCTGGGCTCAAGCAGTCGTTCTGCCTCCACTTCCCAAAGTGCTGGGAGTACAGGCTTGAGCCACTGCGCTCAGCTCTTTCAATCTTAACAGTCTTCCCTTTTCCCTTCTGTGTGTTGAAAAAACCCAGCCATTTGTCCTACAGAATGTCCTACATTTCGGATTTGGTGGATTGCTTTTTTGTGGTTTTTTATCTTCCCCTCCTCCTCAATGAATGTTAATCCTTGTTAATATTTTCTAATTTTTCTAAAGTATGTGCTATTGGAACTTAAAAACAAAAATATTCTGATGACAGTGATGTACGTGAATGAACAGAAGGCAATGCTGGAAATAGATCAGCTATTAATAGGAGGTGGATAAACCAGTCTGCTGTTTAGGAGAGATCTGAGCTAGAGTAACCATTTAAGAGTTACCAACACATAAATTATAACAGAAATGAGGGAGTGGGTGAGATCACAATCATGGAAAATGGAGTCCAACAGGGGACCTTGGGGAAGTCTAACATCAAAGATGTGGGCAGAGGAAGAAGATGCTATAAAAGAGACCAAGAAGAAGTCAGATATTTACGAGAAGAACCCAACAGGGGAGTGATAGGAGCTGAGGAGTTTCAAGGAAGGGTTGCTTAGTGTATGATGCATTAAAAAACACATGTTAATAAAAATGGCCAGGTGTGGTGGCTCAAGCTTGTAATCCCAGCACTTTGGGAGGCTAAGGCGAGGGGATTGCCTGAGCCCACGGGTTCAAGAACAGCCTGGGCAACTTGGCTAGACTTTATCTCTACAATAAATCAAAACAATTAGCCGGGCATAGTAGCGCGTGCCTGTAGTTCCGGCTACTTGGAAGTCTGAGGCGGAAGGATCACTAGAGCCCAGCAGGTTGATGCTGGGGTGGCTGTGAGCGTGCCACTGTATTCCAGCCTGGACAACAGAGTGAGACTCCAAATTGAAAAAATAAAAAAGTATAAAGTGGGTAATTTTATAATCAGCAGAATTCACTAAAATTAACCTACATATTTACCCCAAGGAAATATCAAAAAGTGCATTATAGAAGACAAGGAGTTTGGACTTACTTGGGAGAGCAACACACTGAAGGTTGTTGGCAGTGATTAAAAATGAATTACAACTCTTAACAGTTTGGATGAAACTGAGCTCCAAAATCTAAGAAGTTCCATTTTTCTGTGAAATCGTCCCAGACAGATAAAAAAAGTCAATTTATTATTAGTATTTACTATGTGCTTACCACACCAACCTGATAAGCAGGGCACCACACTAACTTGCAGCATTGGTCTCTGGTTACATCTCTACTTACCATATTCACCATACTCACCAGTCCTCAGTCTGGTATTTGATCACAGGGTCCACTGATGAGTTCTGACAAAGAGTCCTTCTCTTTAAAGCAGTGGTTTGACTAGATCAAGGATTCTTGTCAGAATCTCCAGGAGAGTTTGTTAAATACAGACTGCTGGCTCCATTCCTAGTTTCTGATTCAGAAGGGATCAAGAGAACTCACATTCTAGGAGACAACACACTGCAGTTCCGGGGACCATGCTCTGAGAACCTTTTGCCTTTTCCAGCTCTAAGGTCTATGCTCTCTCAGCAAGATTGCATTGCCTGCACTCAGTAATAGATCTTACACTATCCATTATCTATCTCTAATTCACCTGTCTTTTCCTATTATGGTAAAACATAAATGACACAAAAATCTATTCTTTTTTTATTTTTATTTTTTGAATTGGAGTCTCACTTAGTTGCCCAGGCTGGAGTGCAGTGGCACGCTCATGGCCACCCCAGCGTTGACCTGCTGGGCTCTGGCGATCCTTCCGCCTCAGCCTTCCAAATAGCTGGAACTATAGGCATGTGCTATCACTTCCAGTTAATTTTTTGATTTATTGTAGAGAAGGGGTCTAGCCAAATGCCCAGGCTGTTCTCGAACCTGTAGGCTCAGGCAATCCCCTCACCTTGGCCTACCAGAGTGCTAGACTTACAGGCTTGAGCCATTGCCCAGCGAAAAAAATCTACTCTTAAACATTTTTAAGTATACAGTTTAGTGGCACTAAATGTACATAACTTGGCATCCATCACCACCAATCAACTTTATAACTTCTTCATCTTCCCAAACTGAAACTTTGCATCCATTACACAATAACTCCCCATTCTTCCTTCCCGGGATCCCTGGCAACCAACATTCTACTTTATATTTCTATGAATTTGACTACTCTAAATACTAAATGAGTGAAATCATGCTGAATTGTCCTTTTGTAAGCTTAATTCATTTAGCATATGTCTTCAAGTTTCAGTCATATTATAGCATGTGAAAGAATTTTATTCTTTTATGGTTTAGTAATATTCCATTGTGTGCATATACCACATTTGGTTTATCCATTTACCTGTCGATGGACACTTGGGTTGCTCCCACCTTTTGGCTATGGTGAATTAATGCTGCTATGAACATGGGTGTACAAATACCTGTTTGAATTTCTATACTTTCAATTCTTTTGGACATATACCCAGAAGTGGAATTGCTGGATCATACCATAATTGTTACATTTTCTCAGGAACCACCATGCTGTTTTCCACAGGAGGCGTACCATTTTACATTCCCATAAGCAGTGCAAAGTGCTCCAATTTCTCCACATCCTCACCAACACTCAATTTATTTTCTGCTTTATAGGTAACAGCCATCTTAATGGATGTGAAGTGATATTTCATGGTAGTTTTGATTTGCATTTTGCTAATGAGTACTGATGTTGAGCAACTTTTCATGTTTATTGGCTATTTGCATATCTTCTGTAGAGAAATATCTATTCAAGTCCTTTGCCCATTATTTTTATTTCTATATTTTTAAATACAGGGTCTTACTCTGTCACCCAGGCTGGAGTGCAATGGGGTGATCATCACTTACTGCAGCCTCAAACTCCTGACTTTAAGTGGTCCTCCTGCCTCAGCATCCTAAGTAGCTAGGATGACAGGCACACAGCACCATGCCTGGCTAATTTTTTAAATTCTCGTAGAGATGGGGTCTTGCTGTGTTGCCCTAACTAGTCCATCTTTTAATAAGGCTTTTTTTTGTTGTTGTTGTTATTGAGTTCACTATGCTTTAAAGTAAAATTTTAAGCCGGGCTCGGTGGCTCAGCCTGTAATCCCAGCACTTTGGGAGGCTGAGGTGAGTGGATTGCCTGAGCCTGCAGGTTTGAGACTCACCTGGGCAACTTGGTGAGACCTCATCTCTACAATAAAATAAAAAAAATTAGCTGGGCATGGTAGCTCACGCCTATTGGAAGGCTGAGGCGGAAGGATCGCCAGAGCCCAGCAGGTCGAGACTGCGGTGGCCGGGAGCGTGCCACTGCACTCCAGTCTGGCCGACAGAGTGAGACTCCAACTCGAAAAATAAAATAAAATAAAATAAACAAATAAATTTTTAAGATCTTAAAGGCAGTCACTATGCTTTTACTTCTTTTCAAAAAAGTCCCTTCAAAGCTTAACAGAATGTGTGAAATATATAGATATTATTTGTTGAATTCAAACAATGACTTTACATTTTCAATCTTGTCTTCTTACACTTTACATATGGCTTAGAGTTGCTTTGTTAGGCTCCTATAAGTTGCCAGAAGGCTCTGGAGGCTCTTTGAATATTACCTTAGACTGTGTGAAAGCAACCAGACTTTTTAAAGTTGGAGTCACTCTGTCACCTAGGCTGGAGTGCAGTTGGTGTGATCATGGCTCACTGTAGCTTCGACCTCCTGGGCTAAGGCGATCCTTCTACCTCAGTCTCCCAAGTAGCTGAGACTACAGGAATGCACCACTATGCCTGGCTAATTTTTTGATTTTTTTTTTTTTTGTAGAGACAAGGTCTTATTAGCTGCTCAGGCTAGTCTTGAACTCCTGGGCTTAAGCAAGCCTACTCTCACCTTGGTCTCCTAAAATGCTGGCATTACAGCATGAGCCACAGTGCCCACTGGCAAGTAGACATTTAATACATGTTTTTTTTAAAAAACATGCCTTTGATGAACTTGGCAGCAAGTGCTATTTTTCCTGTTTGGCAATCACTGTAAATTTGATACAAACTCTGAAAATAATATTTAATCTTGGTTCATCCTTGAATACTTTTCTTGAGTCTAGAAGCCTACACTGTGAAATCAAGGTGGTCTGATATAATGGAGATGTTTCCTGTCATCAGGAGGTAAGGAATCAGCCTTAGCACTGATGTTGACTTTATTTGTGGTTGTAGTGATCACTCAATCTCTTGGTGGCTCAGGAAAATTAGGAAAATACTGACTAGCTTAGATTCAAGAAGCATTAATGAAATGTCTATTTTTGAAATATAGACTTAAGGAACAAGCTTAATTTGATAATGATACTTTTATAAAAACTAATTATCAAAGTAAAAAACTTCCTACCTGAAATCACAGGAAAAATAGTTTTTTTTCCAATTTTGTTTTAAAGAATGAGATGCTATAGTTCAAAAATTGAATAAGTATTTATTGTTCCAGAAGGTACATTGCTTTTTATACATATTTCATAAATGATACAGGATTTTACACATGTTCAATATTTTGCTATTTGTTTAAAGGACTTTCTCCATGTCCTCCATCCCTTGCCTCCCACACACCCCAAAAGGATTTGCTCATTGCACTGTGCTGTTTCTTCTCAAAAACCTGTGCACAAACAGGATAAATGGTTTAAAAATAATTCACACAACTTAACAAAAATAAATGGGGGAAGGGGCTGGCCGACTGGGTTTGGGGAAGGAAGTGGGAGGAGGCTGGGAAGTGGAGACATGCATCCTTCATTCTGTCATGCCAGTGAAGGGGGTAGTGGCAGGAGCAGCAGCAGCAATCCTGGCTGGCCATCAACCTCTGCAAGGCACCTGGAGTCTGGTTTTGTCATTTAACGTTTTTCTTTTCATACACAATGATCCCAAAGGAGGAAGAAAAAGAGAAAGAAACCCCTTGCCACATGAGGAAGGATGAGTCATGTGAAAGAAAAAGGCCAATCAGTGGTATGGCGAGCCCCTGTCATCCTTTCCATCCTGCCCCACGGTCGTTAAAAACAGGATATTAGATACAGATTCCTTTGACTCTTCCAAGTGCAGATGTCATCTGGAAATATGGTAGAAAACATCTGGATAGAGTATAAGATTAATTCTTCTTTCTCTCAATTTAAGATAAGAAAAAATAGGATGAAGAGGGGAGGCTGAAGGAAGCCATAGAAATGCTTTCTTGTATAAAGATAAATCGCACCCTTTGAGATCCACACACTAGATTTAGAGCGACTGAAGTTGTGGGGGTGGAAGGGCTCACGAACAGTGTGGAAGTGTGTGTTCTTTGAGATGAACAAAGCCTCCAGACAAGGCAGTCCATCTGGCTGGCCTAGAATGCTGTCACACAAGCAGATTAACAGCAATAAAATTATCGTGTTTGAAATGGCTACAGAGCCATGATCTTTAGCCAATTAGTAAACCTTACGTCTTCCTGATTTGGTAACACAGCTAAACAATCCCCTTCTGATTTGAGTTATAGGAGAAGAGATTATCAATGGGATAGGTATCTAAAGGAGGGAGATTTTTCCTCCTCTGAAAGGCTGATTAGTAAAAAAAAAAAAAAAAAAAATCCTCATGCAGTGTTGCCAATGATTTTTAGATATTGATCCAGAGCACTAGGATATATAGACATTTAAGAAGGTATTAAGAGATAATCCAAAGTGTCAATTATTAAACAGTCATAAGTTGGTTTCAATTATCATATAAATAAAATCAGTGTCACCAACAGGTATAGGTGGGTGGTCAGTAAAGGGAACAAGAGGAAGAGATTCCTGGTAACTTTGCAGAGACTGGGTCCACTTCAAAATAAATGCTAATAATATGGGCTTAGACTGTTTGCCACTCACATATCATGATAATCTGCTTTTCTGGTATATTTACTCCTATGTCAAAAATAAGAAAAGTTAAATTAAAAAAATTAGAGCTGAGTAGGGTGCTGGTGTGTTACTGTTTTGCTGACTCTGCAAAGATGCAAGAAACGAACACTCCCAGCATCATTTTCTCTTTATGAATCTCTCAACTATATGATTGCATCATTTTCATCCAGAAACTGAGATGCTTGATTAAGACAATATTCACTAAGCCCTTTGAGCTTATATTCCACAATGCCTGATCCTCAGGTTTTAACATTCCTTTCTTCTCTAAGATCCTTTTTTGTTTTTGTTTTATAATTAAGGTAAAAACCCTCTAATCCCACATGGCTCCCAGCTTCCACCTGCAATGCTTTAATTGAAAAGGCAAACAGGTGTTCTTTCTGCCGGGATTCAGAGGTTCTTTGCAGATCAATCTTTTTCACCAATTTGTCGAAGGGGCAGATGTACTTGTAATGGGTCTCTCAGTCTCTTAAGATCCATTTCTGCCTAAAATAGAAACAAAAGGTGAGAAAAACTGGCTACTGAAGCCTTCAGTGTTATTACCATACTGAGGAAAGGAAACTGTTTTTCCTCCATTACTAGGAGTCAGAGAGATCATCTCAATTACTCTCAAAATATGAGTGCCTCCGAAGACAAAGCACTTTAAAATTCAAGGCTTACGACAACAAACGGTGAAACCAAAATGGACGTGTGTCCTTGGTAGTTTCACTGTCAACAAAACCTCCAGAAAAGGCAGTAAGACTCAGGGAGGTAGGACTCAGGGGTGTAAGAATGTATGAAGCATCTGAGACAAACACTTTGGTGGTGTTTCTCCATGAGAAGCCCTTGCACAAATCTTTGCCTGGAGCCTGAACTTTAATTTACATTACTCAAGACTTTAGTTATTTTGTTTTATTTATTTATTTATTTAGAGACTGGGTCTCACTCTGTCACCCAGGCTGGAGTGCAGTGGGGCAATCATAGCTCACTATAACTGCAAACTCCTGGGCTCAAGTGATCCTCTCAGCCTTGGCCTCCCAAGTAACTAGAACTAGAGCACACCACCACACCTGGCTAATTTTTAAATTAAAAAAAATTTTTTTTTTGTAGAGACAGGTACTTGTCATGTTGCCCAGGCTGGTCTTGAACTTCTGGCCTCAAGTGATCCTCACATCTTAGCCTCCCAAAGTGCTGGGATTACAGGCATGAGCCACCAAGCCTAATCCAAGACTTTATTTATCCAATATCTGTTTATGTTTTCCACATTGCCAGTGAATTTTAAAACACAGATGTGTAGCCAACTGCAGCACTTTCAAAACTCATTCATGCTTGTACCTTACCCCTGAGGAGTTGGACTAATGAGCAAGTCTTGGGGGAGGCTAAAGCATTTGCATTTTTAATAGCTTCACAGAAGATTCTGATGCCTTCCCTGCAGATAAGAATCACCACACACAGCAAAAGAAGACACAAGTCCACTTATGCCAAGGAAGGAAGATGGAGTAAGCCAATTCAAAGCACAACACCATCACCAAGAAGAGACAGAAGAGGAAGAGAATAGCAATTAAAACTTAAAGAAGGCCAGGTGTGGTGGCTTAGCCTGTAATCCAAGCATTTTGGGAGGCCGAGGCAAGAGGATTGCCTGAACCTGGACAACTTGTTGAGACCTTGTCTCTACAATAAATCACAAAAATTAGCTGGGCAAAGTGGTATATGTCTGTAGTTCCAGCTACTTGGAAGGCTGAGGCGGAAGGATTGCCTGAGCCCAGCAGGTTGACACTGGGGTGGCCATGAGCGTGCCACTGCACTCCAGCCTAGATGACAGAGTGAGACTCCAACTCAAAAAAACAAAACAAAAAAACCAAAATAAAATTTAAAGAGGATGGGAAGAGCTTCTAGAGATTGTTGAAAAATATCTAAAGTCACAAAGACTACAGAGAAAAGGATGAGAGTTTATTCACCAAATCAAAGATAACAGAGTGAGGGAGGCACATAGAGATATTTTAAAGAGATGGTTTTTATGAAAAATAAAGTATCAATCTTTAAAAAAAGCATCTTCTAGTTTAATAATTTCTGACTTGTGCCTGGCAAAGATTTCTAGCAGTCTTTCCCTCTTAGCTGCAATTTATTTTTGCCCCATTGCTACCACACATTTAGGTGAGAAATTTTAGGTCAATTATTGCAGAAAGATTAAGAAGAGAGAAGCGAAAACAGACAACTCTAAAAGAAAAAAAGTAGGTCTGAAAATTTCAATGTGCTAGTAGTAGTAGGATAGATAGGATCTTCCATCTTCTCATTTGCTTATGTTATAAAACTTTCTAGAAAAGTGTCCATAGAAATAGTCATTTTGATCAACCAAGGAATAATTTATAGAGGAAGAAGAGGGTTGGACCATTCTTTCAGTTTATCCATTTGAAGTACTGTGATTATGATTAATAATAATAGCATACAAGGTGGGGCTGGGATTTATTTTAATTTTTACAAAACTTACCTGAGCAATTGCATCCTTGAGTTGATTGTATTTCTCTAGGTCAAAACGTGACTTTTTGGCTCCTTTATGGAAAAATAATAAGTACTGTCTGTCTCTGGCTTCCGGATAAACATATTCCTACAAAAATAAAGGAAAATTAAATTATTAGTCCCTAGCAAACTATCTTCATAGAATAGCATTTTCTAATTGCTGATTAGATTTAATACATGCACACATGGGTTAAAATGTGCTATATTAAATCTGTAATTACTTCTTAAACATTTTATCATGAAACATTACAGAAGAGTACACACAAAAAATACACATCACAATGGATCACCAAATAATAAACATGCTACACAATAAACATCACCAGATGAAAACAAATAGAACATCATCAACAACCCTGGAGTTCCCCTCCTGCCCTTCCCAATGACTAACACTTCTTTCCCTTAAAAGTAACCACTATCTCGACTTTTGTGGTAGCTGCTTTCTTGTTTTCCTTATCACTTTCCTTCTTAAGCACGTGAGACCGATTTTATTTCAGCACAACTTTTCATAGTAAGAAGAGTAAAGGGATTTTTCTCTACTTAATGCAACTGGTGTACCGGGATCAACTAAAGTGAACAAATGAAACTGTCTTTGGTGACCCTGGTTCAAAGTTATTAATTTAATTAACCTTGAAAATAAAAGCAGTAGGACAGAATCCTAGGACTGGAAGATACAGCAGTGACACACACTAAAGTAAACACAGCATCATCATTTTTAGGCATGTGTCCCTAAGCTTAGTTTTACCTGTTTTTTGAATTTATACAAATGGAATCATACAGTATATATTTATATGGCAATTTTCACTCAATGTTATGTTTGTGTGATTCATCTTTTGTGTAGCTGTAATCTATTCCTTTCCATCGCTATGTTATGCTTTATGACAACAACACAATTTATCCATTCTACTATTGATAGACATAGATTTGTGGTTTGTTTTCAGGTTTTGACTATTATGAATAATGCTGCCAAGAATATTTCTGGATTTATCTCTTCTGTTGGGTAAATACCTAGGAGTGGAAATCCTAGATCATAGAGAATGAATGTGTTCAAGTTTAAGAAGTGATGTGAAATGTTTCCAAGATAGTTGTACTAATTAAACTCCTATCAGCAGGATATGAGAATTAACATCACTCCATATCCTTGGCAATACTTGGTATTGCCAGTAAAAAAAAAAAATGTTAGCCATTCTGATGTGTGTGCAGTAGTACTATCTTATTTTTTAAAAACAGCTTTACTGAGATATAATTTACATACTACACAACTCACTCATTGAAAGTAAAATATTCAGCCGGGCTCGGTGGCTCAGCCTGTAATCCCGCGCATTGGGAGGCTGAGGTGAGTGGATTGCCTGAGCCCGCGGGTTTGAGACCC
>CAUYQG010225511.1:0-17507 GCA_963574415.1 Tarsius wallacei | reverse complement strand
TCTCACCATTACCATGCTTATGTGTAACTTCACTGTCAAATGCCATCATTTATCTGTGCATCTATTATCTCAATTAAAGTGGGAACATTTTCCAGCCTATGCACGCAATCCTTCAAAGTTAGGGAAGGACCGTCAAACAGGATCCATGGGACTTTCGCCTCTGGCATGGCCGCATTTGGCTGGAGCCTTTCTCACAGCCAGTGCTTTTCCTGTTTTTAGGTCCCTTTTACCCTACTCTTCTTAGGGATTGCAGCTCTCAGCAACTCTATGGCAAGTCTGATTAACGCTTCTGCCTGGCCTTACTGATAAAAGCTGTGAGACACCTCTGGTACCTAGCACCAGGAAGTCTGGACCAGTGAAATGCGGCTATAACTTAAGATCTACACAAAGCTCTGCTGTTCATGTGGCTAATCTATAGGTACCAACAACTCTGGATTTATAAAAGCGGACAGTAAAACTTGAAGGGTGAACAGAACTATTTTAAAGGGGCCAAAAGCCCACTCTGCACCCTGGATTCAAATTCAGAAATAAAATTCTTTCCACTAGTTCCCAACTCCTTTGATTTATTGGTATCAGGGGAGAGCAGTCAAGTGTTATTGGGACCATAACACTGGACCAGAAACAGAAAATTGACAAAATATTCCATACATTAATAACAATTTTTTTTCCATAAGATGACCACTACAGTAACTCAGCACTACTTTCATCAAGGAAGACAGAGAGTAGGAATTTCACCATTGTTAGATGTAATTATTCAGAGGACTTTTGGATGGGTTAATCATTGTGAACCCAGCAAAGTTCTCTCTGAGTGCAAAGACTCCAGAAAGCCATGGCAGGCAGAATTCCAGGTGCCTGATCCCTCATCCACCAACCTGTACCAGCTGCTCACCACCAGGCTTGCTCAGAAAACAAAGTTCTGATCAGAGGAGAGGGATAAGTGATTAAAAGACACTCTGAGTGGTACACCCTCTCTCAGCAGTGTGGGAGATGTCAATTTTACCTTGGAGAAAACCTGAGTGGGATGCAGTGGTGGGCACCAGAGGCTAGGTGGAACTGGGAGCAAATCTTATGCTGAGAAAACATGTCTGCAGGAGGAATCTGACTAGCATGACCTCTGACAACTCATGGAGCAACATACCACCTCTCTTGTAGGGCAGAGAGTTGAAATCCAGTCCTAATTAACAGAGGCATCATGAACACGTGTGGGAGAAACATCCTGCTACCAGCATGGGACTCACTGAACACACATAGAACAAAAAGACTGGTGTGGAGATCTAGGTGCCCCAACCTGGGTATCGGGAAGGGGCCAGGACCTAGGCTGTGTAGGAGTTGTGATCAGGCTGGAAGAGGGAGGCAAGCAAGAGATTCTGGGTTGCACTGATTTGGTTCGCTCTTCCCTCCTCCCTGCTGCTGGCCATCAGTCATACACAGAGGGCGTGGAAAATTTGACTCATCCTGTTTAGCAGTGGAGAAAAAAGCTGCAGTAACAAAATCCTGCCATAGGGTGGCGCTTCTCCCTCTCTCACTGAGTAAAGAAAATTCTCAGACAAATGAGAAAAGACTTAAAAACAAACATCTCTCAGAATTTTATTTTATTTATTTATTTACTTATTTTCGAGTTGGAGTCTCACTCTTGTTGCCCATACTGGAGTGCAGTGGCAAGCTTACTGCCACTGCAGCCTAGATCTGGGTTTAGGCAATCCTTCTGTCTCAACCTTACAAGTAGCTGAGACTACAGATGCACGTCACTAGGTCCGGCTAGTTTTTGTGGTTTACTGTAGAGATGAGGTCTCACCAAGTTGCCCAGGCTGGTCTCGAACTCCTGGGCTCAGGCAATCCTCTTGCCTCTGCCTCCCGAAGTGCTGGGATTACAGGCTGAGCCACCATGCCCGGCTATCTCTCAGAATTTTAAAGAGACAATGCAGGAAAAAGCAACCACCAGAGCACAAACAATGGAAACCTTTCAGAAAGACCCATCCCAGCTGAAAAATACAGAAATTAGATAATGGGTGGCACAATTTGACAGGAATCAATAGAAAAATGAAGTGAAACTCCAAGAAATCATACAGGAAGTAATGACAGAGTTGATCAACTTCAAAAAAGCCTACTTTGAAATAATAAAAATAAAGACCCTCATCCCTGAAATCAATAACAAAGTAGTAAGTATTGAAAACAGGTTCAACCAAGCAGAGGAGAGACTCTCAGACCTTGAAACCTGAATATGGAATTAACACAGACTGTTAAAAACATAGAAAAAAATACTCAAAAAGAAGGAAGAAAGCCTCTGTGAGCTGTATGACTTGTTCAACAACAACAACAACAACAGCAACAAACCTATGCCTGATTGGTATCCCTGAAGCAGAAAGAAAAGCTGAAAATACCATGAAACAAATACTCCATGAGGTCATTCAAGAGAACTTCCCCCATCTTACTATAGATAGAAATATCCAAGTGCAAGAGATTCAGAGAACCTCTGCAAGATATTACATGAGAAGACCATCACCAAGACACATAGTAATTCATCTCCGAAAGGTAAGCATGAAAGAAAAAAATCCTAAAGGCAGCAAGAGACAAAGGCTAAGATACATAGTAATTCACCTCAAAAAGGTAAGCATGAAAGAAAAAATCCTAAAAGCAGCAAGAAAGGTCAGACTACCTACTGGGGAAAACTCATCAGAATTGCTTTAGTCTTACCTGCAGAAACACTACAAGCCATAAGGAATTGGAGTCCAATTTTTAATGTTCTTAAATTACTTATGCAATTCCATCAAAGAATTTCCTACCCAGCCAAGCTAAGCTTCAGCAGCAATGAAGAATTAAAATCCTTCCCAGGCATTTAATCCCTAAGAGAATATGCTGCCTCTGGACCAGCCCTTCAGGAGATACATAAGAAGGTGTTGAATATGGAAAAAAAAAAAAAAAGAATGACCATACACACCACAAAAGTACATGCAAACATAGAGTTAACAGAGCACCCACAAAAATGAACATACATGAATACATAAATGCAAAAGTTAAACAAAAGCAAAGTATCCCCATAGGAGTACTATGACAGGGATAAACTCTCACATATAATAAATCAACTTGAATGTGAATGAATTTAATGTGCCACTGAAGAGACATAGAGTGGCAAACTGGATTTTAAAAAAACAAAAAACAAAAACACATGATCCAACAATCTGCTACCTCCAGGAAACTCATCTCACTGCAAAAGATGCACACAGACTCAGGATTGGGGGATGAAAACTAACTTTTCAGGAGAATGGAAAACAGAAGAAAGGAGACATAGATATTCTAATATCAGATAAAACAGTCTTCAAGCCATCAAAAATTAAAAAGCACAAAGGAAGACACTACATAATGATAAAAGACTCAATCAACTAGCAAGAAATATCCATCTTAAACATATATGCACTCAACATAGGAGTACCAGATTTTAAAAGACAACTACTAAGCAAACTAAAAGAGGACATTGACTCTCACACAAGCATAGTAGGAGACCTAAATACATCACTAACAGCTTCAGATAGATAACTGAGGCAAAACAATAACAACAAAAGCAATAACAGGGAGCTCCAGAATCTTAACTCAACACTTAAAGAAATGAACTAACAGACATCAACAGAGCACTTCACCCAACAACTACACAGTAACTGTCTACTTATCAGCACATCGAACACCAACATTGATCACATTTTCAGGCATAAATCAAGTATGAGAAAATTTCGGAAGATCAAAATAATACCATGTGTCTTTTCAGATCACAGTGGAATAAAAATAAATATCGCCACCAACAATGTTCCTCTAAAACACTCAAAGACATGAACTGTAAACAACATGCTGTTGAGCAGTTACTGGGACAACAAGAAAATCAAGACAGAAATAACAAGATTCCTGGAAACAAATGAAAACAAAGACACATCTTATCAGATTCTCTAGGATACTATGAAAATAGTGCTAAGAGGAAAATTCATAGTATCACACGCACAAATCAAGAAAGCAGAAAGATCACAAGTAGACTGCCTAATATCACACTTAAAGAAGCAGGAAAGGTGAGATCACCTAAATATTAACCTCAGCAAAAGAATCCAGATCACCAAGATAAAATCAGAGTTACAGTTCATAGAAGACAAAAATATCATAGAAAGGATCAATAAGACCGAAAACTGGTTCTTTGAAAGGATAAATAAGATTGATGGTCCCCTGGCCAGACTGAATAGAAAGAGAGAGAGAAAAAACCCAGATAAACACAATTAGAAACACAAAGGCTAAATTACAACTGAAACTGAAGAAATTTTAAAGATTATCAGAAATTATTATAAACACCTATATGCAAATAAACTAGAAAACATAAAGGAAAGGGTGGACTTTCTGACATCACATAATTTTCTAAGGTTGAAACAAGTATAAATTTGAAACTTTAAACAAACCAATAACAATCCAGGAAATTGACTCAGTCATAAGAAATTTTCTCATGGAAAAAAAGCCCTACACCAGATAGCTTCCCAGCTGAATTCTGCAAGACATTCAAGGAGAAGCTAATACCAATCTTATTGAAAGTATTCCAGGCAACTGAGTATGATGGAACTTTCCCCAACTCATTTTATGAAGCCAACACCATATTGATACCCATACCTGGAGAAGATCCAACAAGGAAAGAGAATTACATGCCAGTCTCCTTGATGAACATAGACACACAAATTCTCAACAAGATTCTAGCAAATTGGATCCAAAAACACATCTCAAGGATTATAGACCATGACCAGGTAGGCTTCATTCCTGGGATGCAGGGTTGGTTCAACATTCACAAGACCATAAGTGTAATTCAGCGCCTCAACAGATATAAAACCAAGAACCACATTATTATATCATCAGATGTAGAAAAAGTATTCAACAAAATCCAGCATCCCTTCTTTACTTTTTTTTTTTTTGAGGTGATCAAAACTGGTATAATTTCCCCCACTTACAAATGTAGAAGTTGATGTTTACATAGAGCAGAGGTCAGCAATATTTTTGTGGGATACAGTTCAGGGTTAAGTATACAAATGTTCATTATGCAGGTACCCTTGTTGATGAGGCATATCCCCCCCTTCCCTGGCAGTTTCCCTCAACTGCCAGTCCCATCCCCCTCCCCTGTCAGTTTCAGAATCCCTTCTTGATAAAAACTCTTGAGCACCTAGGCATAGAAGGAACATTCTTCAAAACGGTAAGAGCCATCTATGATAAATCCATAGCCAATATTTTGCTCAGTGGGCAGAAGTTGGAAGAATGTGAACAAAGGAAGAATGTGCACTCTCACCTGTTCTGTACTACATAGTGCTGGAAATCCTAGCCAGAGCAATCAGTCAAGAGAAGGAAATCAGGGGTATTCGAATAAGAAAAGAGGAAGCTAAGCTATCCCTTTTTGTGGATGATATGATTGCATGCTTTGAAAATTCTAGGGGGACTGTCAGAAGCCTCCTCACACTGATAATCAACTTTGGTAAAGTCTAGGGGTACAAAATTAATGTGTAAAGGACAGTTGCATTTCTAAACACCAGCAACAAGAAGGCAGAGAACAAATTACAAAGCACAATACTATTTACAATGACCACAAAAAAAACAAAAAGAAGATCTTGGAATCCACCTAGCCAGAGAAGTGAAAGTTTTTTACAATGAAAACTATAAAACACTGTTCAGAGAAATCAAGGATGACACAAACAAATGGAAAAACAATTCCACACTCATGGGTCAGAAGAATCAATGTTGCCAAGATGTCCATCTTATCCGAGGCAATCTACAGATTCAATGCAATACTCATAAAATTACCAATGGTCATTTTTCTCAGATTATGAAACAACAATACAGAAATTCATTTGGAAACAAAAAGAGTATGGATAGTAAAAACAATCCTCAGCAAAAGGAATAAAGTATGAGGTATCACATAGACTTTAAACTTTACTACAAGGCTCTTTAACTGTAACCAAAACAGTCTGATATTTTTTATAGGGATAAGCACATAGGCCAATGGAACAGGACAGAGATACTGGAAGCAAAAACCAGGTTTCTCAACCCAGTCATCTTTAACAAAGTCAACAATAACAACCACTGGGAAAAGGAGACCATATTTAGCAAACGGTACTGAGAAAACTGACTGACCACATACAGAAGAATGAAACTGGACCTCTACATATCACAAAATTCAAATCAAAATGGATGAAAGACCTAAGTGTAAAATCTCAAGCTATAAGAATCCTGGAAGAAAACGTAGGAAACAGCCTATGCACATCAGAGTAGGCAACTGTTTCTTGAGCAAGTCGCCAAAAGTGAATGCTACACAAAAGCTAAGATAGAGAAATGGGACTTAGTCAAACTGAAAAGCTTTTGTACAACAAAAGAAACCACCAAGAGAGTGGGGGAAAGAGCTCACAGAATGAGAAAAAAAAATGTGCAAATTATTATATCTCTCAAAAGCCTAACTTTCAGAATCTAAAAGGAACTCAAGAAAAGTGAAAGAAAAAAAAACAAACAACCTCACTAAAAAGTGGGCAAAAGACATGAACAGACACTTCTCAAAAGAAGATATACAGCAGTCAACAGACACATGAAAAAAATACTGTCTCCCTAATCATCAGATAAATGCAAATCAAACTACAATGAAATCCAGTAAGGATGACCATCATTAATAAATCAAAACAACAACAGATGCTGGTGAGGGTGCAGAGAATGGGGAACACTTGTACACTGTTGGTGGGAGTGCAGGCTAGTTGAGCCTCTATGGCGAGCAGTGTGAAAATTCCTAAAAGAACTAAAAATTGACCTTCCATATGACCTAGCAATGCCTTTCCTGGGAATACACCTGGAGGAACATAAATTGTTCTACCAAAAAGATACCTAGAGACACACATGTTTTTAGCTGCACTATTCACAACAGCAAAAACTAGAACCAATACTACTGTTCATCAAAAATCATTTTCTTGGTTTAAAAAGTGTGGAGCAGATACATGATGGAGTATTACACAGCCATGCAGTAGAACAAAGTCATGGATTTCACAGCAAATTGGATGCAGTTGGAGAACATCATACTTAGAGAACTATCATAGAAACAAAGAACTAAATATTGCATGCTCTCACTCATAAATGGGACATGAACATTAAGAACATTAACACAAAAGAGGGTTTAGCAGTCACTGGACACTGTCACGGTGGGGGGGAGGACATAACAACACAAAGTGTACCTGGTCCTAAACTAGGAGAAGAGAGGACTAATTTGAGGTCCAAACTTCAATGCATGCAGCATACTTGTACTCCACATCTCTATAATAAAATAAAATAGAATAAAATAAAATTAGAAATTTTTTTTCCCCAATTTGTTCCATCTGAGTTGGATGTTTCTTCTACATTATGCACTATGATATTACTTAAATCAAAAATCTTTTTTTTTCTTTTTGAGTTGGAGTCTCACTCCCTCGCCCAGGCTGGAGTGCAGTGGCACACTCACAGCCACTCCAGTGCTGACCTGCTGGAGTCCAGAGATCCTTCTGCCTCGGCCTTCCAAGTAGCTGGAGCTACAGGCATGCGCTACCACGCCCAATTAAATTTTTATTTATTGTAGAGACAAGATCTCGGCAAGTTGCCGGGACTGGTCTCAAGCCCGTGGGCTCAGGCAATACACTAGCCCCGGCCTCCCAAACTGCTGGGATTACAGGCTAAGTCACTGAGCCCAGTCCAGAAATCTTTATTATCAACTTTAACCTTCATGTCAATTCTATGAATAATTAATAAATTATTCTTCAGGCATTTTTGGTAATATCATGTTTCTATGTCTTCTTATATTTCTTCTTATATTTCTTCCTTCCCTCTCTACACTCAAGCCTAAAGTTTTTTAAATTTTTGATGTTTCCAAATTCTACCCATCACTTTATCCTAGTTGAAATAGTATCTCTTCTATGAAGTACTGAAAGCATTACCTCCCTTCTTAAACACTCCTATTACTTTATTTGCATTATTCTTATGGTCCATATCACTTTTTAAAGTATATTATTTATGAGCACTATATAGATTATGAAAACATATTTTCTCAATGATTAATTTTTTATTTACCTCTAAGAATCAAATTCAGTATCTCATAACTAATCAAGTATGCATAATTAGGTTTAACAATTATATCTCATGGCCAGGCTCGGTGGCTCAGCCTGTAATTCCAGCACTTTGAGATAGTCTGAGCCCGCAGGTTCGAGACCAGCTCGGGAAACTTGGCAAGATCTTGTCTCTACAATAAATCAAAAATTAGCCAGGCGTGATAGCATGTGCCTGTAGTTCTAGCTACTTGGAAGGCTGAGGCAGAAGGATCGCCGGAGCCCAGCAAGTCGAGGCTGCGGTGGCCGGGAGTGTGCCACTGCTCTCCAGTCTGGGGGACAGAGTGAGACTCCAACTCAAAAAAAAAAACAAAAAAAAAAACAATTGTATCTCACATCTTAAAAGAATGAAATTCAGTGAAGTCTGGAACAAACTCCTGTCCTAAATGACCAAATTAAGATGGAACAAGTCCAACTCAGAAACTTCTTCCTATGACTTACTATACACTCATCTTCTTCTATATGTTAAACCCCCATTTTATGGTAGCTATAATAAGTGTAGTAAGCAATTACATTGTATTTTATGTCTAGTAACTGGTTATCATTCTCTTTTCCTAAGACTTTCTTCCAGGTTTTTGTAACGTGTCTAAAATTAGCAGTGAGAATTAGCTGTGCCAGCGTGGTAGAAAGCAGAGGAGAGCAGTGGCACACTGCTCATAAGAACATAAGAACAATTATTATCCGGGCCCCTAACTAGAGATGGTAGTGGACGCTGGTAGGTTTTAGGAGAAAAAAACTCTCTGTGACTACCTAACTGGGAAAAGCTGGATCAAGCAAAAATAAAGAATGCTAATTTAAAAAATTACATTAATAATCTCTAAAATGAGGCTTTAGTTGGTTTAATTTCTTTGTACATAAAATCCATTTCTAAGAAATAACTGACTAGTGTGCCTAACATATTTTGTGAAAAGTTTACCTAGATTTTAAACTTTATTCCAGGCCTTAGAAACTGTCTACCTGCAAATTAGGATAAATAAGAATAAGTCAGTGAAAGTAGAAAATCATTTTTTCTATGTTAAAGGAAAGCAAAGCTTTCCAAGAATGAAGGAAAAAAAATGAGTTGAGACATAATAATGGGAAATTTTTTTTTCTCAAAATAGAAACATCTATTAGAATTTGAATTAGTCATACCTCTGCTATATCTACTTTTGGCTGTCACACCTTAAAAGAGATTAAGAGAAATAAGAGAGGGTCAAGAAAAGTCACAAAAGTCATTAAAGAATTGTAAATCAAAAACTTTGAGAAAAAGTTAAGGATACTATAGTGCTTCATGTAAACAAATTTAATTCCACAAATACATATCAAGTGTGACTCTCCAGTCTCCTTGACTATATCTTCTGTAAGACAGAATATACAGAGTCAATTATGCACAGAGCAAGTAGCTTTAGCATTTAGAAAAGGTAGGTTTTTGAAGGTCCATTATTTGCCATATCTTCTATTGAAATATTGTTTCACTGGTGGTTTATGTAGTGTGATTAGTTATTTTTTGGCTTTGTTTTGATTTTTTTTGAGTTGGAGTCTCACTCTGTCGCCCAGGCTGGAGTGCAGTGGCATGCTCACAGCCGCCGCAGCCTCAACCTGCAGGGCTTAGGCGATCCTTCTGCCTCAGCCATCCAAGCAGCTGGAACTACAGATGCATGCCTCCACTCCTGGCTAAGTGTGATTAGTTACAAGCACAAACACTGGTCTTAGATAGATCTGGTTCATATCCCAGCTCTAACATATACTTATCAAAGGAATTTAGGTTAAATGATTTTAGTTTCTATGTGCTTTCATTTTCTCTGTAATGTGGACAATATGATGGTGCCTAATGTAATGGATTAAATGAAAATATATCTAATGCATGTATATACACAGTGCTTACTTCTTGACTGGTGAATATTGAATACTTAATATATTATATTTTTTTCTATAGCAGATTAGGTTAGAAACAGATCATATGAAGTACCACATTCTATGGGTCTGTGAAAAAGTTGTTTTGCAGCTCCTCTGGAAACCAAAATGAAGGCAGTTAACAGGAATTAAGATAAATTTCTATCATTGGAAGGAACCAATAAATCCACGATAATAATGGCCAGTAAGTATTTAGCCCATTCTATGTGACATTCTACTAAAACCACCTTAAATGTGTTAACTCAGTTAATCTTCACAAAAATTTTATGAGGTACTTACTCCTATTGTGCCTAATTTATACACGGGAAAGACTTTAGTAGCTTGTATAATGTTACACACATAATAAGAGTAGAGATGGAATTTGAACCCAGGTAATCTTGATCTACTGATTCAATGGCAAGGAAGGCAAGGCAAATATATTTAATATTTTTTTCATTCTCCATCTAATGTGCTTTAACTCTGTTTATTTCTACATTCAGTTATGTACATATTAGTGTGAGGAAGCATGCTGACAAAGAGCTAATAAATCTTTTAAATTTTAGAATACCAATATAGTAGCATTCCTAATATACAGTTTAAACACAAACACACAGACATACACATATACAATTGCACACAATCTATTCTTAGCCGTCTGACAACGAAACAAAATTGCTGTTTTCCACACCAACTATATATTGGGTCTAGATCAGTTTGTTTTGGAGCTTTCTGTGTGTTGAGTATTGTCTCATTGATGCCAATACTTTTCTAAAATTTTATTTTAATTTATTTTAAAGATGTGAGGTACAATTCAGGATGAGGTAAAGTGGTCATGTTACAGCATTCTGTATCTCAGAATGTAAAAATTGAAAGAAAGCTTCAATGGGGAAAAGATTCCCAGACGATAATCCAAGTATTCTGTGTTTGATAATTTAAATACAATTTCAAAATTGATAAAAAAGGAAATAGTACAATGTTAAAGAATAAAATCCTGATTTTTAAAATTAATTATTTCTGATGTGAATTGAATGTACCCAAAGCATTAAAAATTATAAAGTGGCTTAGACATATATGAAAAAAGAAGCCATGTAAGTGTTTCAGTTCTGTATGCATACATAAATGTTCTCACCCACTATGTCAGTTCCCAAGACACAGTGACAAAGAGATGAAATAGCACACCACAGCGACACGAGCTCATCATACTTTGTGTGATGCACAGCTACAGTTTTCCTGCTAGATTGCATTACTTGGGCCTGAACAATAAACAGAGAAAAATGATATAGGATATATGAAGCATTCAGGGCTAGAAACTTTTCCTGCTCTCTAGATATCAACATTTGTCCAGATGCTGCAGAAGTCATTTTTGGCAGATAAGGTAGAGCTTATAATTGACTTGTGGACCACTAAACAAGAAAGGGAATTGGAAATATGCTACTTTTTGATTATCAGTGTTTATATGCTTTTTGCTCTTTCGACACTTGATTTGCAAATTTACACTTGAAAGCTAGGTTGCTGTAAATGTAAAGATCACACTCATTTTTTTTTTTTTTTTTGCCTTGGATAAGTAAGTGTGAAATGATGCTGCATATTCATAGAAAATATACTTGTTCAATATGAATGTTGTGAATTGTGAGTATTTGTTCAATGTGGGTTAAGTACTACTTTCATTTGGGTTAAACATGTTTTATCATAACATCTGGTATCATATCACAATTTTAAATTAATTACTTAATTAATTTTAATTAATATTTTGGCTATCAATCAGTCACCAAGTATTTACTGAGTCCTTACTTTATATACTTAGTACTATGCTAAGTAAAAGGAAGAGTAGCCAATAATTTCAGAGTGTGCTGTGTGCCTGTCATTATGCTAAGCACTTCAATTACCCCAGCACATTTGTTTTTCAGAAAGCTCAAGCTAGGTATAGTTGTATCCACTTTATATAGAACATAGCTAAGGTGCTATAAATTATTTGCCTGAAGTTATAATGCTAAAAAATTGAGTAGCCAGGATTTGACTCTAGTACTATGTGACTCTAAAGATTATTTTTATTCACATCGTGTTTTCTGCCTTCAGAAGGGTAGTGAAAAAAGGAAAATAAGTGAAATAATGAACAAAACAGAGATAACTAGTGTTAAGTTTAGTCTAAAGCTGTCTCCTTCCATATATTAAATTATGCTTAAAAGTTTCTCTATACATAGTGAACTGGAACTAGCTGGACATGTACATAAACAGTAAGCTACTCTTGTACTAATTACAAAGTGTCAGCCAATTAAAGACAACCGGTTGTCCAAACTGTGTTCAAATAAGGCAAATGCCAAGTTGTAAACAATACAGCTATGTTTGTGCCTCACTTGTTTTCTTTTATTTTAAAGATGTGGGGTACAATTCAGGGTTAGGTATACAAATGTTCATTATGCAGATACCCTTGTTGAGATGAGGTGTATCCTTCCTCTCCTGGTAGTTTCCCTCAATTGCCAATCCCACCCCTCTCCCTTCTCCTGTTTTCTGTGTGTCACTTTTCCTTTTCTGTCCACAGTCCTTTCTGACCATGAAGCGGTGCTGGAGTCTCTCTGAACCCTTTCTTGTTCAGGGGCTATGTGATTCGTAGATTGTTCTTTGCTCAGTTAAACTCAGTTAAATTTAATTTGTTTAAAGTATTTCTGTTAACACAGGTATCAGTAATAGTAAGGAAATTTGAAAAGGAATAGATAAATCACTATGAGAAAGAGGAAAATGACAGATGTGTGTCTAGAATAAGTACTACATTGTGTGTTCCACACTAAACATACCTGGAAATTCTGATAATTGGAAAGTAAGAGTGAAATGATGCTGCATATTGATGGAATTTGGTCCTTCAAAATTACTGGATTATATTTGGTAGATTTGGGTAAAATTTTGGTGACCTCCAATAGTTAAAGGTAGATAACGACTACACATCTACTTGCCATCCACTTTATTAACAGGTGGCAGTGGGGGAAGCATGTGTCAGAATGAATCCTGCTACAGATACAGGCTCTGACCAGTAAGCATGTAGGGAGTTATTCATAAAATGTGTTCTCTTGACTCGGTGGAGTGTCAGCTAGCTCTGACTTTTCAGGCATTCCACTAACAATTTATATAAACAGTTCACTCATGGTAATCAACTTCCATTCCATGTCAGATGAAACTATCCTCCATAAGTGACTTTACTAAGAACTTTTTCATATTCTAAGTGTGAAAGCCTCAATGGAAAATGATATTCTGGCACTCACTATGCTAAATAGCAAAGTTTATGGGATTGCTCTGAGAGAAAAGTTACTTCTTTAATTAAATAATCACTATATGCCCCTAGAGTGGTAGTGTTGGTGGTGATGGGTTGTGTGTGTGTGTGTGTGTGTGTGTTTGTATGTGTATTTCAATCAGCGCCTCAACAAAAGTGTTTTAAGAAAACATACAAAAAACTATAACAATTAGTCATGCAAGTCTTGATGGTGATCTTGTTATTGCACTGAACAGGGTTCCTTTCGCCTGATGCGGCAAGGCCGCCACATCAATGTTTACAGCAGGAGAAAGGAAGGTGTTTGTTTACCTGCGGAACACCAAGCAGGTAGGATCGACAGCTAGTACTCAAGGCCTGATTTCCCCAATGGCTTTCAGATAAGAGTTTTTAAAAGCAGGGATCAGTGTCAGAAAAGCAGAAGTTACAGGTAAAATAGTAATAGATCAACACTGTACTTGGAGGTTACACACTGATGTTAGCCTAAAAGGGCGGGAAATCTTGAAAGCAGGGGTCATGGGTAGATTCAGAATTCTTCTTTTTTGCAATTGGTTAAGGAAGAGAAGCTCTGCTTAAAAATTTGAGATCAGCTGAAAAGAATGTTAGCTTTGGCTCATGAGAGTGACACTGTCCAGGCTGCTCAGGAAGAAATTTAGAACAAAGAACAGTGGTCAGAGTTTAGTCCTCAGTTCTCCATTATCTGAATCTACTTGCCAGAGGATTCATTTGGTAAGGATTTTTCTCCGAAGGACCTAAGGGGGGGGGGGTGACACAAAAATCCCTGAAATTTACTAAAAATCTTGCATTTCTTCTTTTTTTTTTTTTTGAGTTGGAGTCTCACTCTGTCGCCCAGACTGGAGTGCAGTGGCTGCTCCTGGCCACTGCAGCCTCGACCTGCTGGGCTCCGGCGATCCTTCCGCCTCAGCCTTCCAAGTAGCTGGAACTACAGGCACGCGCTACCATGCCCGGCTAATTTTTTTTTTTTTTGATTGATTGTAGAGATGAGGTCTTGCCAAGTTGCCCAGGCGAGTCTCGAACAGGCAATCCACTCACCTCAGCCTCCCAAAGTGCTGGGATTACAGGCTGAGCCACCGAGCCCGGCTCTTGCATTTATTCTTACATGTTTAAACTTCAGTCACCTTGAAGGTACTCTGTTTTATGTAATACACCTGTCAAGTTGTTTTGTCCACTGCTCAAAACAGCTTTTGAATTTGTCAATTTTGACGATTTTTCATGCTTCTGCCATTTTTGTTTCACCTGTTCCACATTGGCAAAACGTTTCCCTTTGAGGACATTTTTTTATCCGTGGAAACAAATAAAGTCACATGGGGCAAGATCAGGTGAATAGGGAGGGTGGAGCATGGGAGTCATGCCATTTTGGGTCAAAAACTGCTGAACACTCAGTGTGGTATGGGCAGGTACACTTGTAAATCATCCATTATGAAATGGGCAAATGCACTGAAAAAAATCTCAAAAAAAATTTTTTCACTGAAGCTGAATGCAGCCTCTCATGACACCTCTAGCTGGCATACTGATGTCGATGGGTTCCTAGAACACTTAGCAGGGGAAGCCTGTCCTACAAAGGATCCACCCTCCAAAAAATAATTCCATTTTTTGAGGTTCCCCCTTTATATTAAGATGTTATCTTTCATTTCTATAGGGGTATCAAACATCCCATGAGTCACTTTACTATTGTTTTAAGTAATTATTCCTTTCTTGCTAATAAAGCTGCTTATTTACTTTTTCAGGGCTAGCCAGAAACCTGGAATTTCCTCTGAAGGAACTCTAGGTTTTTCTTTATTTCCATGCTACAGGCCCGAGAGGTGGGTCCCTTCTCCATCTCAATTTTAAGGCCAGGATCTGGAATTCTTAGAAAAATGTGTTCAGACCAAAGTTAAAAAGGAAGGAGTTCTAGGAGAGAACTGTTATGCTTGAAAATCTGAGGCAGGAATGAGCTTTGTGTGTTTATTAGCTAGTGGCCAATCCCATTAAAGAGAAGATTATTATTTTTATAGTCTCCAAACTTGCTCTAACTTTGGCTTATGTACCAAAGTTGATCATTAATGTACATCTTTGAAGGATTTGGTGGTAGGAAATAAGGTCGTATAGTAAGTAAAGAAGATCCATTTAAGGGGTAAAGATGAGGGGAGACAATCTCAAGGGGACTTTCATGTTTTCAAATAAGTTTGTCCCAGTGACAGTTTTAGCAAAGCATGAATTGCCTAACGAGTCTGTTTCAGAACTCTAGGACTGAAGTCCCTTAGTTTTGGCCTTCCAGGAGTCACAAAGTGTGATTATGTTGCCTCTCAACTAAGGTCCCTCTTAGCCTTTGTGATTCTAAAATTGAGGAAGACTTTGAACAAAACACTTTGTAAAAACACTTTGTAATCTCTTTCGGTGATTTCTTAGCAATGCATTTCTCAGGAGCTAGGCCCTAAGGCCACCTTCTGGAAGATATCACTTCATAACAAGTTTCCTTTGAAAATTCTTTCTCCTTAATGATCTTTTTTTGTTCCTTTAAAAAGAGTTGATGTTTCAGGGCAAGTCCCAGAGAAACTAAGCTCTGTCTGCCTTTTCTTTTGGTAGTAGTTACTTCCAAGTGATTGGTGTTTTTGATTACTGTACCATAGGCTCTGCAGTTAGAATTATTTCAGGTATGAATTTTATAAAAAAAGGATAATCCACTTAATAATTGTAAACATTTCTCTCCTTTAAAAATTAAGTAGAACAAACTGTTTAAATAGAAACATATATATGATTTAAATCTTCAGGTCATGTTTAAAATATAAAATGCACTAGCTAAAGGAAGGAAATGTTAGAATAAATAAAAACTGAAAACAACTGTACATTTTATTATCACCTTAAGCTGTTATCAGTATTTTTTCCTCCAAACGTTGGCTTATTATCTTTTTCTCGCTCATGAGATGCCTCAGGCTTCGTTTACAACTTCTGGCTGATGTGTTTCAACTTATTTTAAGCTATAATAGTATACTTGTTAAATTCATTATCAATACTGTTCTGCTTCTTATGCTGAAGCAGAGCATTATCCCAAGAATCTTCTATTTTTTTCTCAAATAAATTGTTCTTTCAACCATCTAATTCCAAAAATAAATTTTAGTTCTCTATTTATTTTTCCCATTTTGCAAGACTGTGAAATGCCTTCAACAAGGGTTATATTATAATGTTGCCACTTAAGAATAAAGGATAAATAAATTAATAAAAGAATAAATAAAATAAAAAATATCCACCACTTATTAACTACTTATTAAATGACAGTCACTAAACCCCAAACTGTAGATATGCATACAGTGTTACATACCTTTATAATTGAAATAAATATATTTTCCTTTTTGTTAAGGAGAATATGGAAATCTAGGGAAGCTAATCAAGTTCTGTAACATCACAAAGCTGGTTAGTAGCATAACTGAAATTTGAAGATAAACATATCACATACCCTCTTCGTCTATGGTATTTTTCAGAGTTCAAAATTCCCTTCATCAATTGGGTGATCTGTTTTTAAAAGTCTAGAGACTTCTTCATTCTGCATAACCATAAATATTATAGCAAACAAACATGTAAGATATCATAACTTTTGCTATTGAGGGAACAATATAATTTTTTAAGCACTTCAAGGAAAAAAATACATAATCAAGATAGTTCATATACAATCCAGATTTTTTTTACTTCTCTTGAAATATCACAATATCTGGCTAACCAGAGCTCACATTCTTGCATAGTAGTAATCTATATAAGATGAGAATGATAACTGTCATATTTGTACTTCCTATCAGGTCCTTGGTCACATTTAAATTTTAGACTCTTTGGCCAAAGTAATCTGCATTCTCTTCATAGAACATACCATAAACTTAATCCTCTGTCCGTTACAGTTATCTTTACTCCTTATATTAAGGTTCAACACTATCCCTGATAATTCCTTTTCTAACGTGCTTCCCTCTGCATTCATTCCAACCTAATTATACTTTTGTTTACACTCTATATGTTTCTCCCAAAGGTAATTGCTGATATTTTTTTTTTTTTTTTTTTTGAGTTGGAGTCTCAATCTGTCGCCCAGACTGGAGTGCAGTGGCCGCTCCCGGCCCCCGCAGCCTCAACCTGCTGGGCTCCGGCGATCCTTCCGCCTCAGCCTTCCAAGTAGCTGGAACTACAGGCGCGCGCTACCACGCCCGGCTAATTTTTTGATTTATTATAGAGATGAGGTCTCGCTTGCCCAGGCGGGTCTCGAACCCGCGGGCTCAGGC
>CAUYQG010225504.1:0-14089 GCA_963574415.1 Tarsius wallacei | reverse complement strand
ACTGGGAAATCCATCAAAGAGGTGGGTTAATCACTGGTACTTTCATTTAGGAGGTGGCCCCAATTAATGGCCATCCACTGTGATGGGTAACGCAGTGATGAGTCCTGTACTGTGATGAGTGTCCTCCTTTATAAAGGTTATCCCACTGACTAGTCCTCCTCTGTGATGGGTGGTCCTCTTGCTGGGTCTCCCCTATAAGTTGTACTCCACTGAATGGCCCTCATTTGTCATGAGTGTCCCAGGGAATGGGCCTCCTCCATAATATGTGCCTCAGTGATTGGGCCTGTATTATGATTGATTCACCAATGACAGACCATATAAAATGACTACCTCAGTGACTAGCCCTTTTCTCTGATGGGTTACTCAGTGACTGTGACTTCTCTACAATTGGTGCCCCAATTAATGGTCATCCACTGTGATGGGTAACACAATGATGAGTCTTGTACTGTGATGGGTGTCCTATTAACTAGGCCACCTCCTAAATGAAAGTACCAGTGATTAACCCACCTCTTTGATGGATTTCCCAGTTTCTAATTATCCCCCATAATGGTGGAGAGTAGGTCACTGGCAAAACAATTAGAAAATGTGCAGTACTGGGGTACATCACAAATGAAATCAATCACTGTAGCACCCTTAACAGGGGAGAACCAGTCACTGGGACAACCAAAACAGAGGAGTATCAGTCATTGAGGTACATATTTACAAGGAGGGCCAGGCACTGGGGAGCTCATCACAGAAGGATTCTACTCACTGAGGCTCAAAAGAAGAGAAGACAACCCATCACTGGGGCATCCATCAGAGAGGCAAGCCAGTCACTGGGACTAACACCACAAAGGCAAACCAGTCACTGAAACACACATCTTTGATAAGGATCAGTCACTGAGGCACTCATCACAGAAGGAGACCTGTCACTGGGGCATCCATCACAGAAGAGTCTCAATATCAAGAACATCCATCACAGAGGTGGGCTAGTCACTTGCATCATCACAGTGGAAGCCTGGTCACTGAGGCACCAATAATAGATGTTGTTTAGTCACTGTAATACCTAGTCACTAAGACACCATCACAGAAGAGGGCCAGTCACAAGACAACCCTTTATAAAGATGGTGAGTAAGTAGATCACACATATTGGAGTGTGTACAGTCATTGGGACAACCATCAGAGAAATGGAACAGTCACTGGCACAGCCATTATGGAGGAGGACAAGAAACTTGGTCACTGATCCCAGAGAAGTCTAGTCATTGGGGCACTGATGTAGGAGAAGGGCCAGTTACTCAATTACCCATCATAGAAGAAAGCAAATCACTGCTGAATGCATCACAGAGGATATCTGGTCAATGATGCACCAATCTTATGGCACCCCTTAAGGAGGAGGAAAAGTCACTGAGATGCCAGTCACAGAGGTGGTGCAATAAGTGGGGCACACATAACGGAGGTAAGCCGGTCAATGTAGTACTCCATTGGAAACCCCGTCACTGTGGCAGACATTAAAGAGTAAATCTAGTCAATGGGGCACAAGTTACAGAGATTGATCAGTAACTGGGGAATGTTTTACAAAGTAGGGCCAATCACTGGGGCACCCATCACAGATGAGGCTAATCATTTTGGTTCCCATTACCAATGAAGGTCAGTCATTAGGGCACTGACTACAGAGAAAAGTCTTTCACTGGGGCACTGATCATGAGCAATGTCAATCATCATAGGAGGGCCAATCACAGGGACAGCTATAAGAGAAGAGGGTTAGTCACTTGGGCACCCATGAGAGAAGTGGGTCAATCATAGGGGCACCCCTCATAGAAGAGAATTTATCACTGAGAAAACCAACAGAGGAGGATTTGTCACTGTGGCATCAGTAAGAGAAGAGGACCAGTCACTGGGGAACACATTATGGGAAAGGGCCAGCCATGGATACAGCCAAAGCAGAGGAGGGCCAGTCACTGTGACAATAATTATGTAGGGGAAACTGTCCCTGGGAGAACCATCACAGGAAAGGACTTGTTTCTGTGGCACCTGTTACGGAGAAAGCCCAGTTATTGTACACCCATCAGAGAATAAGGGCAGTTACAAAGGCACACATTGTGGGGGAGAAGCAGTCAATGAAGCACAAATAACTGAGGAGGCACCAACCCTCGGGTAACTGTATGAATGAAGGCTAGTCACTGAGGCACCCATTGAGTATGACTATACGAGACCCAGTCACTGTGGCAGCGATCACAGAGAAAAGTGAGGCATCCATTATGTTTACTGTACGAGACCTATACACTAGGGAAATTATAATGAGGAGTCTGAGTCACTGGAGAATTTTTCAGAGAGGAAGTTCAGTCATTGGGCATCACATCATCGAGGAGTGTCTGTCACTGGGTCACTAATCACAGAGGAAGTGCATTCAGTGGACTACCATCACAGAGGGGTGCCAGTCACTGGAACAGTCACCACAGAAGAAGGCCAATCATTCAAGAACCAGTCATGGAGAAGTGCCAGTCACTGGCGTACAAATTACATTGGAGGGACTGTCAATGGTGCACTCATCAAGAGGAAGGCCAGTAACTTGGGCAAACACCACATAAAAAACTAAATCTCTGGTCACCATTATTGAGGAGGTTCAGCCTCTAAAGTAACTGACACAGTAAAGTCTGTGGCTGGGACACCCATCACAGAGAAGAGCTAGTCACTGGGGTAACCATTATGGAGGAGGGTCAGCCACGGGGGCAGTCATCATGAAGGAACCCAGTCCCATGACACTCACCACAGAGTAGGCCTTATTACAGCAGCACCCATCACTGGGGAACCAACCACAAGGGAGCCTCATGCAGTGGATAACAGATTATGAAGGAGGCTTGCTCACCTAGAAGCCAATCTGCAAGCAGGACTAGTCAGTAGTGAACTCAGTGTGGAGAAGGCTCAGTATGTGGAACACCCAAGTATCTTCCCAGAGGAGGGCATGTCCTTGGGATAACTATTATTGAGGAAGATCAGTCCAGGGCTCCGATCACAGAGGAGGAACAGTGACTGAGACACTTGTAAAAAAGAATCCTCAATCAATGGGGCACAATTCTATGGGATACAATCACAGGAGCATCAATAAAAGAGGGAGAGAAGTCACTGTGCCATCCATCAAAGTGGAATGCACTTCACTAAGGCATCCATTTTAGAGAAGGTCCAGTCATTGGTCACTTATCACAGAAGCAGGCTAGTCATGGGAGCTACATGTAGGAAGGCTACAACCATGACAGATAATGACCAGTCATTGGGGTTCCCATCACAGAGCAGGGCTAGTTATTGTGGCATGCATTACAGAGGGTGGCCAGTCATGAAGGCATGAATCAAAGAAGTGGGTTAATACTGGGGCACCAATCACACTGAAGGGCTTGTCATGGAGACATCCATTACAAAGGAGGGCCAGTCACTATAGTACCTATACAGAGGAGGCTCAGTCACTGGAGCAATCATCAGAGAGGAAAGTCATTCACTGGGGCACCCATCACAGTAGAAGGGAGGTCACTGGGACATTCTTTATGGATTAGGGCCAGTCATTGGAGCAATGATCACAGAAAAGGGCAACTAATTGTGTCACCCATCACAGAGGAGGTTCAGTCACTGAAGCATCAATCAAAGAGCCGATGTAATTACTGCACACCCACTCCAGAAAAGGACCAGTCCTTGAAACCACCATCACAAAAGAGGGCCAGAAACTGGGCACCCATCACAGAGGAGAACCAGTCACTGGGACTCCCATCACAGAGAAGGGGCAGTAATGGAGGCACCCATAATAAAGGAGGGCCTGTCATTGTGGTAAACCATTAGAAAGTTGCCAGTTATGGGGGCACCCTTCACAGAAGAGGGATAATCACTGGTACAACCAACACAGAGAAGGGTTAGGTACTGTGGCTCCAATAACATAAGAGTAACAGTCATAAGGACTTCCATTATACATGAGTACTTGTCATCATGGCACCAATTACTAAAGAGGACCTGTCACTGTTGCACCCATAACAGACAAGAGGCAGTCACCAGGTCACCAATTATAGAAGATTCCCAGTTACTGGAACACCTATCACAAGGATGAATAGTCATTGGAGCACCCAATTGGAAGATGGCCAGTCACTGGGACACCAATCACAGTTGTGTTCCAGTAAGTGTAGCAGTCACGGGATGCCCATTACTGAGAGGGGCTAGTACCACACATTAAGAGGAGTTCAGTCACTTGGTCTCTGATCACATAGAAGGCGAAGTAACTGCAGCAGTCATCACAGAAGAGGAAAAATCAGTGTGGTACACATTATAGAAAAGAATCAGTCACTGTAGTATTTGTCAAAGAGGAGGTCCAGTCACTGGGGCACATATAAAGGAGGTTCAGAAATTGGAACACCTATCAGAGGGGAGGTATAGACACTTGGGCACCCATTTTGAAGGGTGCCCAGTTACCAGGACACCCATCATGGGAAAGGTCATAACAGAGATTGGTCAATCATTGTGACACCAGTCACAGATGAGACTCAGTTATGAATGATGCCCAGTCACTGACAACCAACAAAGAGGCGGGTTATTTACTGGGGCACCTATCATATATGAAGGCAAGTCACTGGGGCACCAGTCACAGGGGAGTTCCCATAACTGTAGTAAATATTATAGAAGAGGCCCAGTCACTGGGGCACTCATCACAAAGGAAGACAAGTCACTGTGCACTCATTATTGAGGAAACTCTGTCAGTAGAACACCAATCACAGATGAAGGTCACTCACTGAAGAAACCATATTGGAGGAGGGCCTGTCACTGCCTCCAATCACAGAGGAGGCACAGTCAATGGAGCATACATAATGGAAAAGGATCATTGTCTGGACACCAATATGAAGAAGGCCCTGTCACTGGAGCACTAATCACAATGAAAAGACATTCATGGAGTACCAGCACATATCAGGATCAGTCACTGCGCACCCATCACGATGTGGGCTAGTCACTGGGTCACGAATTATGAAAGAGAGTTAGTCACTGGGATAACCATCACAAATGAGGACCAGTCACTGTGGCATCAATCACAAAGCAGCTTCAGTCACTGTGGCACACATCACAGAGAAGGACTTTTCACAAAGGCATACATCAATAAGGAAGACAAGTCACTGATGCAACAATTATAAAGGGATAGTCACTGAAACATTCATTACAGAGGAGGGCCAGTCACTAGGGTACCCATCACTAGGAGGACTGGCCACTAGAACATCTATTATAAATGAGGGTCTATCACTGAGGCACCAATAACAGAGGAGAGCCACTAACTGAGGAATCTATCAAAGAGAAATGTCAGTCAGTGGGACATCCATTACAGAGGATGACCCAGTGACTAACTCTTCTTTGTGATCATGCCCCAATGACTAGCTTCTCTCTGTGATGAATGAACCCATGACTGGGCCACCTCTGTGATGGGTGGTTCAGTCATTGTCCCTCATATGTCATAATTGACTGAGCCCCCTTTGTGATGATTCCCAGAGATACTGACCTTCATAGTTGATGGACCCCTCAGCTACTAGACTTTCTTAGTGATCAACATCCCAGCAACTGTCCCACTTACTAAGGGGTTCCCCAGTTCTATGTCCTCCTCTTCGATCAGTGCCTCAGTGACTTACATTTCTGTGTTATGGGTGCTTCAGTGATGTACTGACCTCTGTGAGGGATGCCTCAGTGACAGGCTTTCCTCTGTGATGGTGCCCCAGTAACAAGGCCCCATTTGTGATGGCTGTCTCCTGACTGGCCAGCCTCTGTGATGGGTGATCCAGTGATTGTTCCTCACTTGTTATGGATAACCCAGTGACTGGTCCTCTTTTGGGATGGGTGTCTCAAAGACTGGCCCTCCTCTTTAATGGGAGCCACAGTGATTGGCTCTCCTCTGTGATGGATGACTCAGTGACTCGCACTCCTCTGTGATTGGTATATCAGTGACTGCCCCTGTTTATAATAGATGACTCAGTGACTGGTCCTCCTCTGGAATTGATACTTCAGTGACCTGCCTATCTCTGTGATGATTGACACCCAACACAGAGAAGGGCTAGTCAGTTTGGCATCCGTAACAGAAGAGGATCAGTAATGGACACCCAGTATAAAGAAGGGATAGTCATTAGGACAACCTTTATAGAGGAAGGCTTGTCAATGCAGCAACTATTATGGTGAACAACCGGTCACTTGGGCACTATCGCAGAGGAGGACCAGTCACTAGACCACCAGTAATGGAGAAGACAGTCACTGGATCATCTATAGCATATAAGGGACAATCACTGGGGCACCCATCACAAAGGTGTGTCAGTCACAGAAGAGGGCTCACAGAAGAGGGCTACTCACTGGAACACACTTCACAGAGTTGGACTAGTCACTGCGGCAACCAGAACAGAGCAGTGTCAATCGTGTAGTACCCAAAATGGAGAAAAATCAGTCACTGAAACAAACTTTACAAAGGATAGCTAGTCTCTGCAACAACCATTGTAGTGGTGTGCTATTCAATGGGGCAACAATGAAAGAGGTCCAGTCCCTGGAACACCACTAATGGAGAAGTCCCCTTAACTGGGATGAGAGACAATTACTTGGCCCCCCATTACAGGTGGAACACAAATAATGGAGAAGACCCCTTATAAAAGATAAGGGACAACCACTTGGCCACCCATTACAGGTGGGCCAGTCATGAGGTCAACCATCACAGAGGATGTCTTGTCACTGGGACATCCATTACAGAGTTGGGCTAGTTACTGAGACACCCATCACAGAGAAGGGCCAGACATGGGGCACCCACTAGGCGGAGCGCCTGTCACTCGGGCATCAATCACAGAGGATGACTAACCACTGAGGCAACCATCAGGGATGCAGACAAGTCACTGAGGCACCCATACCCCGAGGTGGGCCAGTAATTGAGGCACCCATCTCAGTGGAGGGCCAGTCACTAGGACACCCATTAGTAGGGTCAGTCACTGGGTTACCAATCACAGAGGAGGTTAAGTCACAGAGTCAAATATTCCAGAAGAGGTTCAGTCACTGGGACACCCATGATAGATGAAGACCAGTCACTGACAATGCATCATAGAGGAGAGTGAGTCAATGGAGTACCTATGAAAGAAGAGTGTTATTCACTAGTGTTCTCATTATGGGAGAAGGACACTTTTGGGAGAAAAATATCACAAAAGAGGGACAATCATTTGGCAACTAACACAGAAGAGGGCCAGTCACTGTGGCACACATCATAGAAAAAGCCTGGATACTGGAGGACCCCTCACAGAGGACGGTCAGTCACTGAGAAAAACATCACATAGGAAAGCTAGTCAGACAGGCACCATTACAAAGGAGAACAAGTCACTGGGGCACCGCTCACAGAGGAGGAATAGTCACAGAAACACCATCACAACAGAAAGCCAGTCACTAAGACATCCATCCAAGAGGAGGCTCACTCAATGAGACACCAACCCTAGATGAGGGAAATTCACTGCCAACTATTAGGAGGAGGGCCCATCACTGGGGCACCAATTACAGAGGAGGTTCACTCAATGAGACATACATGCCAGAGGAGGATAAATCACAGAAACACCTATCTCAAAGGAGTGCCTGTCATTAGGGAACCCATTAGGAGGAGGGCAAGACACTAGGCACAAATCATAGAGGAGTGCCAGTCACTGAGCACCCCATCAGAGAGGAGGACCAATCATTGGCCACACAACACAAAGGAGGACAGGACTTGTGGACACGAATCACAGGGGAGAATCAGTCACTGGAGCTCTCATGTTAGAAGAGAGCTAATCATAAGGGGATCCATTAAGAACAAAAACAAGTCAAAGGAGAACTGGTCACAAAAGAAAGTCAATAACTGCGTAACAATCATAGAGGAGGACCAGTCACTGAGGTACCCATCACTTAGGAGTGAATATCATGGAGAATATATTATAAAGGAGCACCAGTCCCTGGGCTTCCTATCACAGAAGAATGCAAGTCTCCAAAGCACCCACCACAGTGGAGGACCACTCAATGGGACAAAATTAAAGAGGAGAGTAACTCACTGAGGCACTCATCACAAATGAAAGACAATAACTGTGGCACCCATCCCAAAGGTGGCCTGTCACTGAAACCCAGAACAAAGGAGGGTCAGAAACTGAGACATTCATCACAGAGGAAGGGCAGTCATTGTGGAACCAAACCCAGAGGATGTCCAGTCCTTGGACACCCAATTCAGTGGCAGTCCATTCACTGGTAAACCCATCACAGAGGATGGCCATTCTCTTGGGCTCCTAAAAGGAGGAGGGCCAGTTACTGTGATATCCATCAGAGAGGAAGACCAGGCACTGCTGCACACACCAAAAAATAGTTAGTCACTGGGGCACCTGTCACTAAGGAGGGCCAGCCCTTGAGGCAGGCACCACTGGGGCACCTATGCAGAAGAAGACTAGTCACTGAGGCACCATCACAAAGGAGTCCCAGTCATTTAGGCACCTATCACAGAAGAGGACCCCATACTGTGACACCATCACAAAGAAAAGCCCGTCAAAGAGGCACCCATCACAGAGGAGGGCCAGCCAATGACATAATCATTCCAGAGCAGTCACTGGGACACCCATTAAGAGGTGGTCAGGTCGCAAAGGTGACAATCCCAGAGTAGCATCAGTCACTGGGGTACCCAATACAGAACAGAGTAATTGAGTCACTCATCTCAGAGGAGGGCCAGTAATTGGGCTATCCATTATGGAGGGGGAGTCACTTAGGCATCAATCACAGATGAGGGTCAATCACTTGGACATCATTTCAGCTGAGGCCCAGTCCCTCCCTGGGTACCCAACACAAAGGATGTCAAGTCACTGGGACATGCATCACAGTTGACAGCCTGATATTGGGGTATCCAATTGTAGGATGGCCAGTCACTTCGACACCAATACAGAAAAGGGTAGGTTTCTTTGCCACCCATAATAGAAGAAGTTTAGTCACTGGGGCACACAACAAAGAGGAGTGCTCATCTCTGGGGCTCCAAACACAGAGGAGAGCCATTCACCTAGGTACCAACCACAGAGGAGACTCAGTCACTAGAGAACCTATCACAGAGGATAGGTAATCACTGGGACAACCATTACAGATGATAAAGTCATGAGAACATAAAATCAAATAAAGGGCCAGTAATTGGGACACATTATGGAGAAGAACTAGATGCTAGGACACCAACCATAGATGTGGGCCAGTCACTGGAGCACCCATTACTGGGTGGGCCAGTCACCGCGACATTGATCAGAAAGGAAGGCTAATCACTGAGTCACCCATTATAGAATAGAGCCCTTCACAGTGGCACCGCTAACAGTGGGGGCACAATCACTGAGGAACCCAACAGAGAGACAGTCAGTGTGAAGGCCATGACATAAGAGAGCCACTCACATGATCAGCTATCACAGAGGGCCCAGTCACTGGGACACACAGCACAGAAGTGGGCCAATCACTTGTCAATCATCACAGAGAAGGCTCACTCACAGGTGTACCAATCACAGAGGATATTCAGTCACTGATGCACCCAGCCCAGTTGAGACCAAGTCACAGGGGATCCAATAACAGATGAACAACATTCACGGACCACTTATCACAGATTTGGGTCAGCCATGGGTTCACCACTCACAGAGCAGGGCTCGCCACTAGGAAACCCAATATAGATGAGCCTAGTCACAGTGCGACCATAACAGTGGAGAACCAGTTACTGAGAACCCATTATGCAGGAGGGTCAGTCATTAAAGCAACCTTAACAGAGGAGGGCTAGACACTGCAGCAACAATTATGGTGACATGGCAGTCACTAGGGTAACAATTACACAAAAGATTCATTCACTGGAGCACAAATAATGGAGAAAGGCCAGTAACTGGAGCACCCATTATGGAGGAGCCCAGTACCTAGGACATCAATCATGGAGTACCTGTCACTGGGGCACCAATCATGGAGGAAGTCCAGTCAATGAGGCACACATCACAAAAGTGGACCAATCACTGTGGCACCCATTATGGAGAAAGGCCAGTCATTGTGATAAACTTCAAAGAGGAGGATTAGTCACTGTGACAGTCATGATGTAGTTCCAGTCACTGGGGCACCAGTCACAGAGGGGACCCATTCAATAGAGCACCTGTCATAGAGAAGGGCCTGTCATTGTAACAAACATCACAAAGGAGAGCCAGAAACTGGGGCACAAATTACAAAGGAAAACCTGTCACTGGGGCCTCCACCAGATAGGAGGAGCAGTCACTGTTGCAACCACCATAGAAGACAGTCACTGGAACACCCATAACAGAGGACAGTTAGTCAATGGGATGCACAGAGGAGGGCTGGTCAATAGGATATTCATTATGAATAAGGGTTAGCTACTTGGACACCTCATAGAGGAGGCAGTCACGGAGGCATCTATCACTGAGAGGGTCAGTCAGAGATGCACCCGTCAGAAAGAGAATGTCGAGTCACCAGGGCAACCATTAGAAGGATGGTCAGTCAATAAGAAACTCATCACAGATTTGAGCTAGTCACAAGGGCACCAATCCCAGAAGATATCCAGTCACAAAGGCACCTATCACAGAGGAGGATCAGTCTGAAGGACCCATCTCAAACAAGGTCCAGTCACTGGAGCCCACATTAGAAAGAGAACAATCACAGGTTCACTGAACTCAGAACAGCGCCAGTCACTAGGCAACACATTACAGAGGAAGTCTAGTCACTGAAGAATCTATCACACAGAAGGGATATTCACTGAGGCACCCATCACAAAGATGGACTAGCCAATGAAATGCCCATCACAGAAAATATCCAGTCCCTTAGGATCTCAGTATGGAGCAAAGCCAGTCACTGCAGCAGCCATCACAGAGGCTGGTTAGTCACTGAGACACACATCCCAGAGGAGAGACAGATACAGGGGCACCGATTTTGGAGGAGGGAAAGTCATTGGTGCATGCATCACAGAGTAGGTCCAATCACTGGACCACTCATTACAGAAGAGGGCTAGTTACTGGCACACACATTATGAAGGAGTCTCCGTTACTGTTACTCTTCACAGAGGAAGGTCAGACAATTTTGCTTCCATCACAGAAGAAGGCTAATCCAAAGAGCAGACATCAGAGAAGAAGTCCGATCACTGAGGCAGTCATTAGAAAGAGACCCAATCACAGTTTCATAGATTACAGAAGAGGATCAATCACTGCAGCACCTATAACAGAGGAGGCGAAGTCACTGGTGCATCCATTATAGGAGGTCTAGTCACTGGGACACCAATCACACAGGAATTTTAGTCACAGGAGCACACATTGTAGGAGAGGGCCTGTCACTGGAAACCCATGACAGAGTAGATCAGTTTCTGGGTTACTCTTCGGAGATGAGGGCCATTCACTGGTACACTGATTACCAAGGAGAACCAATCATTGGAGCACTGGTCAAAGTGAAGAGCCAGTCGTTGAGTGACCAAATACAGAAAAGGCCAGACACTTAGACATCCATAACAAAGGAGGATCATTTCATACGGTGCCCTCAAAGAAGGTCAGTTGCTAGGGCACTAATAACAGAGGAGGGTCAGTCCCTGGGCACAAAACACAGAGGAGCGCCAGTCGCCAGGACAACTATCACAGAGAAAAGGCAGTCACTAGGGCACACACATCACAAAGTACAGTTAGTCAGTCACTGGGGCACCCTTCACAGAAGGTGGGTAGTAAGTGGGCCTCCCATTACAGAGGAAGGTAAGTCATTGAAGCACACAACAAAGAGGAGGCCTGGTCACTGGGACGTCTATCACACATGTGATACAGTCACGGAGGCATCCATTATCAAGAAGAACCAGTTACTAGGACAAAAATAACAGGAAAGTATTATTCACTCAAGCATCAGTCTCAGAGGAGGCTCTGTTATTGAGGCACCCCTTATATAGGAGGATTACTCAAAGGGACACCCATCACAAAAAAAAAGGCTAGAAATAGGGGCACCCATTATGAAGGAGGGTCAGTTACTTGGGCACCAATTGTGAAGGAGGCCCAGTCACTGACACATTTATAATATAAGAGGTCCAGTCACTGGGTCACCAATTATGGAGCAGAATCAATGACTATGGCACCCATCTGAGAAGAACTTCAGTCACTGAGGCACCCAACACAGAGAAGAGCCAGTCACTGGAGCACAAATCACAGATGATGGCCAGTTACTAGGACATGCATCACAGATAAGAGTCAGTCACTGGAGTAACCATGATAGACGAGGTCTAGTCAAAAGGGCAACCATTTTCAAGGAGGGTCAGTCACTAGGGCACCAATCACATTGAAGGAACCTCACTGGGGCACCCATCACAGAAGAAGTCCAGTCACGGAGGCACCCATCCAAGAGGAGGCTCGTTCACTCAGGTACCCATCAGTAAAGAGGGTTAATGACTTGGACATGTACCACCGAGAAGATCCAGTCACTGCAGTACTCATAATAAAAGAAGAAAAGTCATGAGTGCATGATTATGGAGTAGGATAATCCACTGGGCTAATGCTCACAAAGAATAGCTAATCACTGTGGTCACAATCACAGAGGAGAGCCTGTCATGAGGCTTCCATTTTAAAGGAGTGCCAGTCACAAAGATACCCATCACAAAATAAGGTTAATCACTGAGGCACTGATTACATAGGAGGGACAGCAACTTAGGCGCCCATAACAGAATAAGGCTAGCCATTGGGGAGCCCAATACAAAGGAGGATCAATCACTGGGTCACCCATTAGGAGAAGGGCCAATCACAGGGACACTCATCACAGAGGAGGTTCAGTCATTGAGGCACCAATAAGAGAGGACAAGCAGTAATTGGGACACCAATTAGAAGAAGGAACAGTCACTGGATTACCAAACACAAAAGCATGCCAATCTCTGAGGCACCCATTGAAAGGAGGGCCAGTCACTGGGGCAGCCATCACAGATGAGGGTCAGTCTTCGGGGAAATGTATCATAGAGGAGAATCAGTCACTGGCACACTCATGACAAAGACACTCTAGTCTCTAGTTTACTCAGAATAGAGAAGAGCCTGTCATTGGGGCATTCATGATAAAAGAGAGCCAGTCACCTGGGTAACTGACAAAGAGTAGGGACAATCACTGGGTACCCATCATAGATAAGTTAAAATTATGAGGAAGTCATTATAGGGAGGGTCAGTCACTAGGACACCCATAACAGAAGAAGTCTACTTACTAGGGCACCCATCAGAGAGGAGAGTCAGTCACTGAGACAAAATAACAGAGAAAAACCAGTCATGAGGGCACCAATCACAGAAGAGGATCAGTCACTGAGGCACCCAGTACAGAAGAGCAATAGTCATTGGGGCACCATCACAGCAAAGAGTCAGTCACTGAGACATCCATCAAAGTGGAGTGCCAGTTCATCGAGACATCCAACCAAGAGGAGAGCCAATCATGTAGGTACCTACTCAAGGTGACGTCTAGTCACTGGTAACCCATTAGAAGGCAGAATGGTCACTGGGGCATGGATCACAGAGGAGGGCCAATAACTGAGGCACTCATGCCAAATAATGAACAGTCACTGAGATACCCATTCCAGAGGGGTCCCAGTCACCTGGCACTCATTAGAAGAATGGCAAGTCATTGGGACATTGACGAGAGGAGTGGTAGTTCTTGAGGTGTCCATCACAGAAGAAGACTAAACACTGAGGCACCCATCACAGGTAAGGGCTCGACACTGGGGCAACATCTCAGAGGAGGACAAGATACTGGAACACAATCACGGAGGAATTCTGTCACTGAGACACCCATCACAGAGGATGGTCAGTCATTGAGGCACTCATCACACGATTAGGCTAGTCACTGATGCTCCTATTCCAGAGAAGGGTCAAACTCTGTGGCACCCATTAAGAGGAATCAATTCACTGGGTTACCAATCACTAAGAAGTGTCAGTCAGTGAGGGACCTATTGCAGAGAAAGTCTGGTCACTGAAACATCCAACGCAGGAGGGCCATCTTAGATGAGGGCTAGTCATTGTGGCATACATCACTGAAGAGCGTTAGTCACTACCGCTTCCATCAAAGAAGAGAGATAGTCACTGGGGTATCCATCAGAAAGGAAGTCTTTTTATTGGTGTACACA
>CAUYQG010225496.1:0-13120 GCA_963574415.1 Tarsius wallacei | reverse complement strand
TCCCCTCAATCTGAGGACTTTAAATATGGACAGCCACATAGCTGCTTTTCCTGGTTCTTCGGCTTTCAGATTGCCTGTAATGGGACTTCTCAACCTCCATAATATCTCTGTCTATCTGTCTATCTATCTATCTATCTATCTGTCACCTATATATCATCTATCACCTATTTAATTTATTATGTTATTTGAATTCCTTGTATATTCTGGATATTAGTTCCTTATCGGATGAACAATTTGCAAATATTTTCTCCCATTCAACAGATTGCCTCTTCACTCTGTTGATTTTTCCTTTGCTGTGCAGAAACTTTTAGTTTAATAGAGTTCCATTTGTCTATTTTTGTTTTTGTTGCCTGCACTTTTGAGGTCTTGACCATAAAATATTTGCCTAGACCAATGTCCTGAAATGTTTCCCATGTTTTTATTTTTTCCTTTAAGTTACATAGTTTCTAGTCATTCCTCTCCTTCCTTGCCTTAGGTATTTCCTGTCACTGCTTTGTTGAATTCTTGCATTTTCTCTTTAGGAGCTCTATTATAAGTATGATTATCTACTCACTATTTTAATTTTTCTTTATGGAGGAGATGTATAGCAGATGCTTCTAGTCAACCATCTTGAGGGCCCTCTAAGATGGAGATATTTAAGGCTTAGGAGATCCAGGACTCTAAGGTCAAGGGGCAAAATTGTTAAATAATATGAAGATGAAGGAACCAAAGACATAAGAAGAGAAGTGAGTGGGAAGGTTACAAAGCAGATGCTGAACCATTGAGGAAGGTTGGTTAGTGTTTCTGCCAAAAGTGAATCACATAGCCCGCTTAACCCATTTTTTGTCTTCTTCAAATGTTTCCTTTTTGTTTATACGTGTGTTTTCACAGAACCAGTACCACTTAATGCAACAAGCGTAGGAAACATTAAAACTTTTTTCATACTTGGCAGTACTCTATGGGATAATAATTTGGCAGTACTCTATAGGGTAATATTTTTTTCCATATTTGGCAGTAATCTATAGAGCAATAATTTGGCAATACTCTATAGGGTAATAGTTTGGCAGTACTCTATAGGGTAATAATTTTTTCATATTTGGCAGTACTCTATAGTTATTCTTCTAAAACTAACTCTAGGCTGCATATGAAAAAATTAAATATTGACATCCAGATCATAGAGCATATTTATGTTATAATTAGATATCTGCTGTACCAGAAAACTTGACATTGTGCTTCCAGCCTTCCTGCCTTAGGTTGTCCTATCTCTTGTTTTTCTTAAGAGGTGGATGTCTGTACAAAGAATGCTATTTATCATAATGCTATGATAAATTGTGATCCTCAGGCATATAAACACCTGAATGAATCAACTGGAAGATGTATTTAACAATGTGTATTTTGTAAAAAAATTTTAATAATGTTTTTTCATTTTCTGCTTTATCACCCTGAAGTAACATGTCAGAATCCATCAGTAACTGATTCTGTACTGTATGGATTTATTATTTTATGAAGTGAGGTTTACCTTGTGTGATTATGCTTGGTAGTATTTTTTATTAAGAACAGATGTTATCTCTCACCTATGTTTGTCTATAGTTTGTCCAAATCTGTACCATGTGGTATGGAGGGATACAATACATTGTCCTTTGAGAATTACATTTTAGCAGGGGAGGAAGAATAGATGCCTGAAGCAGCTAGATTTAATGCCACAGATTTTAGACATTGATTATAAAGTGTCATATAATTTTTAATAATTTTATGGATATTGGAGGCAGTGTATGAACTGGAGAGTCAGTGAAGTATTCATGGAAGTTTTGTTGTGGAACTTTGATGTAAATAACTTGGGGCAAGGGAGAAGTTCTTAGGATGGAAGAACTTTAAAAAAGCACACAAGGATAAATATGTGTGTCTGTAGAGGAAACACATGAAGAAGTAATGGCAGAAGGGATAGAAGACAGGATTTGAGAGCCTGGATGTCAAAGAGTTTCAATGCAAGTTCAGTGGGAAGGAGGGCAAGGTGAGGAGAGAGAAAGTTGAATTTATTTTATTTTATTTTTTGAGTTGGGGTCTCACTCTGTCGCCCAGATTGGAGTGCAGTGGCCGCTTCCGGCCACTGCAGCCTCGACCTGCTGGGCTCCGGCGATCCTTCCGCCTCAGTTTTCCGAGTAGCCGGCATTACAGGCACGCGCTACCATGCTCGGCTGATTTTTTTTTTTTTTTTTGATTTATTGTAGAGATGAGGTCTCGCCAAGTTGCCCGGGCGGGTCTTGAACCCCAGGGCTCAGGCAATCCACTCACCTCAGCCTCCCAAGGCGCGGGATTACAGGCCGAGCCACCGAGCCCAGCGAGAAAGTTGAATTTAAAGGAAGCGTGTTGCTGCGCAGTATTTAGGGAGACAGTGATTTGTGCTGAGGAAGTCCAATTACAAGCTCATATTTCCTTCATGGCTAACTCACAGGTTTACCTCCTCTAAAATATCTTCACATTAAGCTCTGGATTTTCTCTTTTTCTGAATGGTGTTGATGTTTGAGTGTACATTGACAGATAATGATGAATGCAATAACTGTGTGCAAGGCATTTTCCTGAATACTAAAGGGGCATGGATTTAAGATGTAATTCTTGCCCTCCAGAAACTTAAAAACAAGAGAAGGGATAAGACTAATATCTGTTAAGTGGAATAAGAAGGCAAGTTGCTATTAGAATACAGAAGAACAAGGGATAGAGGGTTTATGCATGATTAGAAAAGGCAAAGAGGGAGAGAAAGCTTAAAAAATAGCATAGTGTTTAGATTAGGGTAAGAAGGGTAAACAAGTTTGTTTCAAAGTTATTGACATTTTAAAACCTGGTATAGTCCTGTTTCCTTATGTTTTCACCCAGTTTTGGGAGCATTTCCATATTATCATGAAATGGCCTTCAAAATAGCTCTTTAATAGATACCCAGAATTTCATGATATATTGACTATATTTAATGATACTTCTATCACCATCATCATCATCATCATCATCATCATTTGAGCCGGAGTTTCACTCTGTCACCCGGGCTGGAGTGCAGTGACACCATCATGGCTCACCGCAGGCTCCACCTCCTGGGTTCAGGTGATTCTTCTGCCTCAGCCTCCTCAGTAACTGGGATTACAACCACACAGCACTACACCCAGCTAATTTTTTAATTTTTTTGTAGAGGCGAGGTCTCGTTATGTTGCCTAGTCTGGTCTCTAATTCCTGGGCTCAAGCAATCCTCTTGCCTCGACCTCCCGAAATGCTGGGATTACAGGTGTGAGCCACTGTGCCTGGCCTTCTATTATTGAATATTAATACTTAAATTCCTCAAGTTTCTGATATTGGAATGACACTACACTGGATATCTTTGTACATAAACATTTGCTTACATTTTGACATCACACACAGAGGGTAAATTACTAGAAATATAACTATTGGGTAGAAAGTTTTTTGAGCATTCCTGAGATGTATTGCCAAATTGCTTTCCAGAAAAGATTTACTGTGCTAGTACCTCACTTTTCAGTGGCTTCTCCAGAAGTTCTAGCCATTTATTAATTTGTTTTTTAATTCGTTAAATATATATTGAGCTCTGACTACATGGGAGGGCACATGCTAGGTTGTTCTAAATTATTATGTTCTGTATTATAGTGTAGACTATTTATTGGGTTTTCCTATTTTACTTTTCACCTATTTTTCTTCTCACAATATTCATAGCCCAGAATTGAGCATAAAGTAGGAGCTCAGTATGTGCTTATCCATTGACTGAAATATGAACAATAGTCAAATTTTAGGTTTTTTTGTGCCGAACCAGACCATGAACGCATTGATTTTTCTTTTTATATTATTTCCTAACTCTAACCAGGGATTACTTTATTATTTTTGTTCTTTTGTTGTTGTTCATTCTGTTCTTGTTAAAGGTTGCAGTATTTTCTCTTATCTCTCTGAGGATATTAATGACAATTTTGAAGATATTTTTCTTTTTTGCCCTTCATACTTTGCTTCTCTCATTTGTTTTGGTTTCTGCCTTTAATGTTAAAGACTTTTTTTAATACCTAGTTTTTCTCGTCTGATAACATCCAAGAATGGGCATACATAATAATGATTAACAACTATAAGAAACTTACCCAATCTCAAGCTCTATTCTAAGCACTTTACATTTAATTCTCGCAATGACCCCCTTAAAATAGGTTCTCTTATTATTTCCATTCCATAGATGAAGTATGCAAGGTTAGTACCTTGCCAAAGGCCTCATGTGCAATAAATAGCAGAGCTAGGATTGCATCTGAGATAGTTCAGATTCATAGTCTGTGCATATAAGCACCATGCTCTGGTGTCTGCTTATAAACTTTGTGCAGAGTGGTGGCAGGTCAGGCTGGTCCTTAGTATCTTTTATCTTGGTTTGATTAGATTCCCTTGCATATATCCTGCCTGGCAGCCAGGGTTCTGGGATCTGAGAGGGAAAGGTGGCTAAGGGTCTCAACATTCATTGCATGAATTTTTCCTTAACCCAGCCCCCCTGCTTTCACTATAACACCTGCTTTCTGTTGGCCTTCAGAGGCCTGCATGTTTACCCTCACCACAGAACATGTCTCTGAAGAGGTGGAAGAGAGTCAGTACACTGATTGTGCTGAGTAGGGGAGGATATTTGGGATGGATATATATATTAATATATTAAAAATATACATTTATTTATATTTTAAGTAACTTTATTGAGATATAATTCACACATTTTCAAGTATAAAACTCAGTGGTTTTTAGTATATTCACAGAGTTCTGCAAACATCACCACAATTAATTTTAGAACATCCCCCAAACAAAATCCTGTACCTATTAGCAGCCACTCCCTATTATCATCTCCACCTCTCTCCCAGTCCAAGACAATCACTAATCTATTTGTTATTTGCATAGATTTGCCTATTCTGAACGTTTCATATAATTGGAATCATACAATGTGTGATTTTTTTATCACTGATTTCATTCACTTGGGATGTTTTCAAGGTTTATTCATATTTTACCATGTATCAGTACTTCATTCTTTTTTATTGCTGAATAATATTCCATTGTATGGATATACCATCTATTGTTAATCCATTCATCAGTTGATGGACATTTGAGTTGCTCTTGCTTTTTGGCTGTTATGAATAATGTTGCTATAAACATCAATGTACAAGTTTTTGTGTGGATATATGTTTTCAATTTTCTTGGGAGTGGAATTTCTGGGTCATATGGTAATTTTGGATTTAGTTATTTGAGGAACTGCCAGTTTGTTTTTCAAAGTGGCGGCACCATTTTACATTTACAGTGGATGAGCGTTCCAATTTCTAACTGCTTCTTACATAGACTTTCAAGCCATGTTTAAGCCGATCTGTGGTATCTTTCAGCTTTTCTCACTGTTGGCTTGGCATGTAGATGTATCTTTCTACTCATCCAAAATTTTGGGCTACTGACTCTTCTACATTCTCTTTTTTTGGTAGATGTACATTTTTAAATTTGTTTATCCATTTGCTCTCATTTCAGTAAGGTTTCAGGATGTATTGGAGGTAAATGCATATGTTCAACCTGCCAGTTTAGACTGTAAATCTCTTCAGTTTCTTTTCTTTTAATTTCATTTACGTTTTTTTAATTCTTGATTTTATTTTTTAAATTTATATTTTATTTTAAGGATATGTGGTTTTTAGAATATAGTCCCACTTTATGAGGTGGTCTCTATCAATCTACTCTTCTTATTTTGTTTCCTTATCTTTTTTCTTTCCCTTTCTAACATACAGGTGGTGCCGAAAAATGCATACACACTTTAAGTATGACATTCACTCAAAAGTGGCATTAGTCAAATGAATGTTAACATCACCATGTAACAGGCAGGACAGTGAAAGAATATGGTGGGAGCATGTTTGGGCAAACATAATACTACACATTGCTGCTGTAATTTAATTCAACTTTGAAAAGTAACACATAGATAACATCTCTTAAAATGTGTACACATTTTTGGCATCCCCATATATATGTATATTTACCCATGTCTTCATCTCATCTCTACCAGCATAGAGAGAAATTTAGCATATTGTTTACCTAATGTTAACAATGCTTATTTCTGGTTGATGGAATTTGGGGTAATTCTTTGCTTTCTACTTTTCTTTATTACTTGCTTTTTAGAAAAAATGGTAAGCATAGGTCAATTTTATAAAAATTGTAAATCATTATGTAAAAAAAATCCAAATTTGATGTCATGAAAGTTAAAGGAGTTAGAATGTCTCCAACACAGCATGAATAACAACATCAAAAAGAGCAGAGAAGGTGAAGAGGACAAAGGTTGAAAAGGCATTATTATTTCTTCAATTGTAGGCTCTGCATCTTTGTTTTCACATTTGGCAACTTTAATTTTGATCTCAGAAGGCATCAAATGTGTACTCTACATATACTACGTCATGCTTAAAAATAATAAATAATTAGATATTTATTGATGTCTCTAGAGACTTATGTACAGCTCTTCCTGAGGTTAATGAAAACTATATTTATAAAAATAAAGCTATAATTTGGCCTAATTTCTCAAAATAGCATAAAAATAACATAAAAGAAAAATTTCTTATTTAAAAATCTTGGTACTTTCATTATGACAAACGCTAGTATGAACACATATGCCCTTGAACATACTATGCCAAAAGATAAATGTTACTTGGGAGGAGAAATCCAATACTGCCCTCTCATGAAACATTGACCAAGGATTTTGATAGGAGATGGAAATAAATAAGAGCAGGGATATTTTGTTAGGTACAAAGTTCATTCTTTAGATTGTGCTAGTGTGTAGGATGTAGGATTACACCTTTCCAGTTCTGAGCACTGGGTTTAGGAGAGCAAAATAACCTCATCATCTCTCAGTGGAAAGTCAAAGGTAGAAATTCAATGCCATGTACACAAGCCTGAAATTCAAATCCTGATATTGCTCACCCTGAATAAGAGCAGACTTACTTCTCTCTACTTCCTTCCATCTTCCTTCCTTCCTTTCCTTCTTTCTTTCCTTTTGCATGTGGGCTTTGTCTCCATCTTTTCCTTCAATTGTAATTCCAATTACTTCTCACACATTGGTGAAATGGTGAAATAAGCTGCCATCTATGACAGTGCAGAAAGAGGGATGCAGGAAGGACCAGAATCACCTTCGCTTGAGATCTTTTAGAAATGTGTATTGTCAGTCTGTACTCCAGACCTACTGAATCAAAATCTCCGAGATGGGACTGAGGAATATTCATGTTTATTAGTTCTTCAAGTGAGAACCAGCAGTCTACAGGATATCATTTGGGGTATTTGGTTAAAATCCTCTCCTGAATAATGTTGGGAGACATTTCCTCATGAGTCTCTTGCATATTTGCACATATTTTGAGCAGAGGCACTGATTAGCCTTTGTTCTGGATTCTCTTTTCTAAGGGGTTATATGCTACAGTTTTGGAAGTTAGAGATTGAAAGCCTCTTGAGAAAGCATATTTGCTTACTGTCCAGTATAATAAAAATAATTTTCCTCAATGTGGCAAAGGGCAGGTATGCTGACTGCCCATTATAAGAAAATTCAGGTTCCCTACGCTTGGAGTTCCTCAGCTATGATACATACCCACTAAAAGTGCAGCCTCCCCCTGGGGCCCTTCTGTGTCACCCCATGGGATATGTGAGGTAAGAGGAATTGACATAAATATGATACTCATTCTGCTGGTTGTGTCATGAGTAATAAAGTTATTTGTCTCTGATCTAGGACTCTCTTATCCTCTTCCAGCATCTGTAAAACTATGGCAGACCAATTTGCCAGCTTGTAAGTAGGGAAAAATTTCAGACCCATCACAGTTCTTGATAAATAGTTCTTCACTGACCTGAATGGCACGAAATATTTTTTTTTTGTTCTAGAAACCTATTGCTTTAGGTTATAATATTAAATTTCCAGTCGTTCTCTATTGAAATATAACATCTGGGAAGTATGACCTTAGCCATCAGTCTCAATTAATTTTATCAGATGAACTAGTAGGTCTTGAGAAAATATAGGATGGCTTAAAAGATTGAGAAGTGTACAAATCTTAAACAGAGGTTTGAAGGAGATGGTCAGCCTCAGAGAGATGGTCTAAAGTGAGAAAGGCCCGGAAGACACACTTTTGTGCTATAAAATTTTTGCCTGGAGCCTGCTCTGCCAGCATCCATCTCAGCTGGACACACAATGCTCACTGATTTCCTATAATTCTCTTCCTCATTCACAGTGAATCAAGGGCATCTGCTGGCAATACTGTGGATTCTGTTGTTTGCAAACAGCAAGTAAACATCACCCATTGTCTGAGCTTTTTGGAATGGAAGTTGTTATAACATGGGCAGTAAGAAGGTTTGCCATACAGTGAGAGAAGTAGAAGAAAAAAGAGCTCATAAAACTGAGAAAAGGACAATGGGGAATTTCTGCCATTACCAATTTGTGCTGAAGCAAAGTTGAACCAAATCCATTCTTGGGAATTCCCTCATTTTGTCTGATAAATCCACGTGTGTGGTGACACACAGGTTATACACAAATATTCATTTTAAAGCATAAATCAGACACTGAAGTTTAGAAGCACAATCCCAATGACTCAGAATGTAGCTTCAAATTCATTGCCCATTTTAATTAACTGAGGACACAATTAAATGGCAACCAAAATTTTGCATCCTAAATTGGGAAATATGGTTTGACAAATACACGTCTACTTCTACAGTGTAGAAAATGTGAAATTAAGATAATTCTGGAAAAGCCAGAATGGTTACCATACAGTTAAATCATACACATTTAAAAATATTAACATCATTAGTTGATAAAATACATATAGTCCTAAAATGCAGAACACAATTTATCTGTGATTCAAAGACCTCAGGGTCATAGGACCACCAAATAAATTTTTTTGAATCTTAAGCTATTTTAGTTTATATCTATTCTGGATAAATCGTGCTTCAATGGATACAGTTTTTAAAAAAAATCTTTGGTTTTAACTGTAGTTGTGCTTTCTATCTGTATGATTCTCTTAGAAATGGTAATGATTATCATTGGTGAACTTCCTACCATGTCTAAGAGGTTAGTTACAAATTCTTAATTTCTGATTTTGAGTCTATATCATATGGCTTTCCAAAGTAACCTATATAACAATAATAATAGTAATATTAGTGATAATAATAGTAAAAATAACACAGGATTGGTCGCCAGTGAAAACAGAGGTGGAATTATCCTGTCTATATATTATCTCTTCATTTTGTTCACCTGCTGTCCTGCCCTTCAGTAATTATACTCAGTAAACTTTGGCTTTTTTGAGGAAAGAAGTTCTCAAGTAGCAAGGCCCCTTATTTAATTGCTCTAGTGGTAGTAAACATGGAAAACGTTAATAGAATCCTTCTGACTGAACTCACTGGGTCCACAAAAGACTCCAAGAGAAGCATGCTAGCCTAGGAAAAATACTTCAGAAACATGTAAAGTTTAAAATCAACACCTCGTGTCATATTTAAAGCTCATGAGTTTTTAAGATTGGTATTCTGAGCTTCAGATAACTATAGTATTTCAGAATAAGACTTGTAATGTTTATGTCTTTATATACTATGTCAATACATTTATTCATTTGTTTAGTCAACAAATATTTATTGGATTCCTACTATGCATAACACTTGATCAACATTAGGGACAAAAAGATTAATGAGACAAAAATGCCTACTTTTGAACAGCTAAACATTTTGGCAGGAAAACGATAATATAAACAAATTATTACTATACACAGTGGTAAATGCTGCAATAATGTAGACAAAGTGAAACTAGAGAGAGTGAGAAATTCAGCTTAGGGGTAGAATCCGAAGAGGAGGTGACATCTGGTATCTGAAAAGGGAGCAGTGCTCAAGATCATCCTAGGAAGTGTAAATTACTCCTTTTTATAGCAGCAGGAGTAGAAGAAGTAAGAATATCAAAAGTAGCTATTAGTTACAGGACATTTACTAACTGCCAGGCAAAACACCAAGCACTTGGCATGGATGGACTGTTTTCCTATAATATATTCACCAACCAAAATGATGGAGATTATGATTTCCATTTTACATAGGAGCATACTGAAACTTTAGGAAGTAGATTAATCTGCCCAAGGTCACACAGGTGGGAAATGGGAAAATTTTGATGAATGAGTGAATGAAAACATACAACATTCGTAAGTTTGGAATTGAAGTGTCTAACCATCAAATTATAATACCCTAAGCGATATCATGTGAGTGGTGAAACATTGCCCAAACAACTGTTGTGGCATCAGCAATTTCAGCTTTTTTTTGGAAGGAATCATGAGCTCTTCATCTTGGTCTTCCTTCAGGAAAATTAGCACTTAGCATTACAAAGTGTTCATTTTCATCAATTACACCAACTTCTCCTCACAGTGCCCTAATCTCCTGAGTGGAATGGAAATGCCTTTACTTACCTACATCGGCTCGAATGAAAATGGGCGTTGTTTGTTCTCTTGTGTCTGAATATTATTTTTCTACTTTTGAATGTAAATAACCGTTCTTGTTTGTATATAGGTTAGTTTTAGGAGCATTATAAAATGGCCACTTCCTATTTCCTTACTTTGTAAATTTCTTTCCTTGGTATTAAGTTTTTCCAACCTATATTTCACCAAATATTTGGTTATCTCCCATGTATCTCATTCAATAAACATCTGTTGAACGCTTAGATTCAATCACATCTATTCTAATTCTCTTTTAATCCTTAAGCTAACTTTCTGAGGTAGATATTATTAATCTTCTTTATGGATTGGCATTTTCAGGCTTGGAAAACTTGGTGTATGGCTCAAGGTCACCCTTGTCCAAGGTTATAGAGTTAGCAGAGCAAAGACTGGAATTCAAAAATTTTGACATCATGTTCTCTGTTTGTTTCACAAGACCAGAGGTTCGCCTTATAAATAGAATGAGACTATCCCTCCCATGATATGGCCAAGATAAAACTGGGACACATGAAAGAGTTCAATGTGGTCAATATCAATATGGTAATTTGGGATTGGGTTAGGCTGGGGCAGGGTTAGAACAAGAGCAAAAAGGAGACTTGCTTCACTGAAGGAACTGTATTAGCAAATATGTTTTGTTGCTAAGCATGTGATCTGGGGACAAATTAAAAATCTTCCTAATGTAAATCATTGGGATTATTTCATGGATAAGTTTTTCAATTCTTTTGATATTACCTTGAATACTTTCTGAACTAAGATGTTATGAAAATAACCAAACAAAACCTAGAATGAAAACCTGGAAACATTAAAACCCCATGTTAATGTGCAGAAAATCAGAATGTGGCCACTTAATTTGACAGACAGTTGACCATGCACATATAAAAACACAAGGTTATAGTCTTAATGCAGGCTAAACAAGGTGTATTCGATGGCATGTATACACCATAAAAAGATGATATTACTTTCTTTTTAATTTTGTCTTGGTGAATACAAGCATATTAAATATTCCACTTGCAATCATTTTTCTCAGCAATTCATCCATTGACATGCACACACACGCATGTGAGCAGATGTTTTCTAGTACCTTTGGCAGAAGAATTTAGTGCCTTGTACACATCACACCTGCCATGTCATGCTTATTGATTGGACGATTCAGCTCGCTGAAAGGTACTGGGTGAGATATTAATTTTAAAATGAAAGCCTTCACATCTGTTAATGCCTGCCAGTCTCTGGAGTGAATGTGCCATTTGAGCCAATGGAAGTGGGCAGAAGCAGCCTTCATGGGTAAGGCTGACAAGTTATTTTGAGTCTACTGAATTACCTTTATTGTTGCCCCATACTTATAGGCAGACCTCTCCTTCCATTAAACTCCAGCACTCACAGTACTTCTGAAAATAGCTCGAGTGGTTTAGAACTCGTCCTCCTGGATTTTCACATAAATGGAATATTTGTGGTAGTTGAGTGATAAATGGTGAGATAATGGTGTTTTACAGGCAGGGAAATGACAAGGTCAGTTTTAATTAAGCTGAGATCAACCTCAGTCTGTATTGCACACTTCTGATTAGGTTATTTCAAATTAACATAAGTTTTTGGAGACTTCGCTGAAGTCAGTGGTGTTAAACACCAGCTGTGCTGGCAGAGAAGCGTGGGATATGAGAAGGAGATAGCATTCACATTGAAATTAGCACTTGGCACAATATAATTCTCTGATTGCAAACTATGTGGAGTTGCCTGTGCTAATTGGTTGATTTTATTTGAAGCAGATGTTGTTAGCTTTCCCACTAATGATCTGGAGAGAAATTCTTTTGAAAGACATGCCATGTTAGGATCTCTGCAGTATAATAAGCTAATTACAACTTTAAGTACTTGCAGTAATTAGCACAATGTGTATAAAGTGTTCCTGATCTTTTCACCCTGCCGCATTATTGTCAGGGCAGCTTGAAAAACAAAAAGGAATGCTAGCTGGATTGAGTCTCCCTGGTCTAGCCTCTTCGTTTCCCAGACTTCTGCACTAAAGAGATAATGAACTCGACTTAAATCCTTCTCTTTCAGGCATGCCAAAAAGGTTTAGGATCAACCCCCACCCTACAATGCCCCAAAAATGGAGAGTGAAGTTTGCCAAACTAAATATTGCCTTGAACACATATGCCTTTAAGGTCCCCGAAGTCTTCAAACGTTAGAAAACAGTATTTGAGGACACTATTAGCCTAGTTATTTCGTTTTCATTTATTTTATTGTTCACCAGTTGGGTCCAAGGACCATTTTATCTGGGAATATTGCTCTACCACATCTCCAAGTCAAGCCTCTAACTTCCGTATAGAAACCTTCAAGTGCTTGGTAATTTCTGTAAGCCTAAAATTTAGTCTCTCTAGATTTTTAAAAACTAAGTTGTTACATATTCTGCTTACACTAATTACGAGAGTGCAGATATAATAGATGTAGATGTTGGGAATGTGAGAAAAAAATGAGAAAAAATGAATTGGGAAGAAAATAATTGATAGAGAAAAATTTTAAATAACAGCAAAGTCCACAAGATAGTAAGTGCTCTTATAGGAGTGAACTTTGGCATTTGAGGCTGGTAACTAAAATTCTAGAACCTCTAGAGGAGGTTAAGTTGATCAGTAGAAAATAAGCTAAAGTAAAATGTCACCATTTAAATGATTTTTGTGGCTTTTTCTCTTTTTTCTTTCTTT
>CAUYQG010225485.1:0-25261 GCA_963574415.1 Tarsius wallacei | reverse complement strand
TGATAGAGATGAAGTCTTGCTATGTTGTCTAGGCTGGTCTCGAACTCCTGGGCTCAAGCCATCCTCCCGCCTCAGCCTCCTGAGCAGCTGGCACTACAGATACACGCCACCATGTTTTAAATTTTTTGATTCTTTCTAATTTCTTGTAGAGATGAGGTCTCACTGAGTCGCCCCGGCTGGTCTCAAACACCTAGGCTCAAGCAATCCCCCTGCCTCGGCCTCCCAAATTGCTGAGATTATAGGTGTGAGCTGCTGTGCTGGGCCAAGATCTGTTTTTTTGTTTGTTTGTTTGTTTTTAGTTTCCTATTTCAGCAGGGAGAATTAAGGATTGAAAGAGGATTAGCATTGCAAATGTCCAAATATAGTTATAGGAAAAAATGGTTAAGCTCCTTTTAAACAATGAGAGTAATTTAATTTCAAGGAAGGTGAAAGTTCTGTAAAAGCATCTTTGCTGTAAGAGTCATATCGGGCTGCTTTGGCTCTTAAAATAGTTATTGATTTGGCTTCTTTCTCCCAACTGTATATTTATTTATTTATTTTGAGTGGAAGTCTCACTCTGTCACCCAGGCTGGAGTGCAGTGGCACACCTACAGTCATCGCAGCCTCCACCTGCTGGGCTCAGGCGATCCTTCCACCTCAGCTGTCCAAGTAGCTAGAACCACAGGCACGCGCCACCACGCCCAGCTAATTTTTGGACTTATTGTGGAGATGAGGTCTCGCCAAGTTGCCCGGGCTGTTCTCGAACCTGTGGGCTCAGGCAATCCTCTCGCCTCTACCTTCCAAAGTGCTGGGTTTACAGGCATGAGCCACCGCACCAGGCTTCCCAACTATAAAATTCAAGTAAATTTCTGTTCTTATACACCATGGAAGTTCATTCTGTCATTTGTAACATGAAAACAGCGTGGGCTAGGGAAACCCATGCTCCTCTCTAGACCCCAGGCAGTGTTATCTGGAAAACATGAGAAGGGAGCGCTTGGTGGGGGCTAGAAGTGTTGCTTTCCAAGTGGGCCCTAAGGTTTGAGCTTCTGGGAACTAGGAAGAACAGTGGACTCTGGAGAGCAGAAATACAGAAGTCCAGAGGAGCAGATGTTTTAAGGGAAATGTTATTTAGATTTCTTGAGTTTAAGTGAGTGTTAAGCGAGAATAACAACCCGTTCTGAAAACTGTCACAGAAGAGAGTGTTGCTGTGGGCCCAGCTGGGGCCAGCGAGCACAGGTTTATGAAGACATGTTAAAATCACGTTGCTTCTAGACTCAGACTGGCTGTGGGACAGGGTGGAGGAAACAGCCTCATTTCAACTGAATGCATATTTATTGAATAGTTACGATGTGCGAAGTCTACTGCATGGTCTAATGGGAAATTAATAAAATAGATTTTCTCATTGATTTTTAAGCGTTCACAACCTGAAAAATACATACACTAAATAACTCATACAAGGTAGGCTGTTGAAAGGATTACCATGGAAGCACTGACCAAGTTCCACGGGGGAGGGACGAATTAGTATCGACCGGAAGATTTGAACCCGCACGTAAGGACAAGATCATTTGACATGTGGGGATGGGGAAGCTTACTTTGGGCAGAAGGACCAGCTTGAATCAAGGCTTGGAAGCCAGAGCGGGTCTTCACTCAGCGTTGACTTGATGCCTCCCTGGTCTGAGACTTCCAAATGCTTTCCCTGCCCACCTGTTCTGACCTGCGTGTGGCATTTGAGTGAGTGTGAGTACCGCTTTAAACTCAGGTATGATTTCAAGTCTATTACAGAGTTTTTGTAGGTCACTCCCTGAATGTTGGCTAAATATAGCTGCCATGGGGGCGGCCTCATTATCTTATTGTATCACAAATCCAAGTACAACTGTTCACAGTGGAACACTCCGGGCAGTGGAAGTGAAGCTGGTCATAACTCCATCCTTGTTTAAAAAAAAAACACTTCCTAAGCCCCGCGTTCCTGCAAGCAACATTTAACCAAAAGAAGAAGAAGAAAGAGGTGAAGTAAAGAAAGAAGAGCACGAGGGAGGAGGGAAGTGGGGGAGGAATCAGCTGTAACAGAATCAAATCCATGCTAGAAGGGAGGGTATCTGAAGCCAAATAGAAAATTTCAGCAATTCTCTATCTCCTTATTTCATTTTCTTGATAGATCCTAGCCCTCCCTGACGTGACCATACACATGAACTTTTTGTTTTTGCCTGGCTCCTCATCTAGAATGTAAGCTCTAAGGGCAGGAATTTAGTCCATTTGGCTTTCTGTTGTATTCTCAGTGTGAAGTACAGTGCCTGGCATATAAAGACATATTCAACAAATGAGTTGAATGAGTGAATATATACGAGATATATATATTGCTCTCAGCTAAGAAGTCTGATACAGTGATTCACTCTGGTGCCAAACAGTGTTGGGAGAAATGTCTGGTTCTTTGGGGAAAAAAGGAAGAGATTCTCACTTTATCCCTTAATCAAAACAAAGGGCTAACCACAAAAAATCAAACCATAACATTTTAGAATAAGTGAATCTTTGTTTTGTCTCTGGATGTGAAATGTCTTTCTAAGTAAAAATGTGCTGGAAGAAATCACAGAGAAAGGGATTTGGAATTCATCCATATCACAATTAAAAATTTTTCCAACTTAAAAATATTTTAAACAAATTCAAAGGCAGCCAGGCATAGTGGCTCATGCCTATAATCCTGGCACTTTGGGAGGCAGAGGTGAGAGGATTGCCTGAGCCCAGGGGTTTGAGATAAGCCTGGACAACTTGGCGAGACCTTGTGTCTACAATTAAAAAAAAAAAAAAATTAACCAGGCATAGTGGTGTGCACCTGTAGTCCAGCTACTTGGAAGGCTGAGGAAGGCTCGCCTGAGTCCAGCAGGTCAAGGCTGAGGTAGCTGTGAATGTGCCACTGCACTCCAGCCTGAGTGACAGAGTGAGACTCAAAAAAAAAAGACAAATAAGAAAATCGGAACAACACTTACAAGTACTTTAAAGGTTTACTTATAAATAGTTCATGAAGCTGGGCTCGGTGGCTCAGGCTGTAATCCCGCGCTTTGGGAGGCTGAGGTGAGTGGATTGCCTGAGCCCGCGGGTTCGAGACCTGCCTGGGCAACTTGGCGAGACCTCATCTCTACAATAAATCAAAAAATTAGCCGGGCGTGGTAGCGCGTGCCTGTAGTTCCAGCTACTTGGAAGGCTGAGGTGGAAGGATCGCCAGAGCCCAGCAGTTCGAGGCTGCGGTGGCCAGGAGCGGCCACTGCACTCCAGTCTGGGCGACAGAGTGAGACTCCAACTCAACAAAACAAAACAAAACAAAAAAAAAGAAATAAGATAGACAAGTGGGACCTCATCAAACTAACAAGTACCTGCAAAGCAAAAGAAACTATCAAGAGAGCAGGGAGACAGCTCACAGAATGGGAAAAAATATTTGCCAACTCTATATCTGACAAAGGCCTAACACCTAGAATCTACAAGGAACTCAAATACACCAAAAGTATAAAAACAAACAGCCCCATTAAAAAGTGGGCAAAATACATGAATAGACACTTCCAACTTTCAATATCAAGATTAATCTTCTTCTCCTTGTTTACGTCTTTACAGAACTCTCTTTCAGTAGTGTCTTCATCTGAAGATGTGTATCACAAACATATTAATTAACTAGGCAATTAAAAATCACTCATATTGACTGGAACGTTATTGGTTAATTATGCTAAAACAATGGTATATTCGTATGCATTATCTTATAAACTAAATTGCATGCTCCTTGAAGGCAAAAATTAAGTATTAGATTTTTGTCTCCATATTGCCTTCTGTTTTGTAAATAACAGCACCAGTCGTGCATTCATTTTACAAGCTTCGAAAGACCAGGGAATATAATTGTGCACCATAGTTGGGGCACACAAAATGTTCTAAGTTAAATTAGCAGATATTTATCTAAACTTTGCCTCTGAGACTATCAGTGTTCAAAAAATAAAAATAAATACACAAATGAATATAATCTGCAAATCTACAAATTACAATAAGTGAGCATTAAAGGTTAATTCTTGTTTTTTTTATATTAAGCACCAATATTAAGAATGTGCTCCTATGTTCTTCATATTAAAAAGGCACTTCTTGGGATGCCTGAAGATAATCTATATGAACATCAAATATTGCAGGTCAATGTGGTTGATGTAGGTGAGTTTAGAAGAGTGGCTTGAGCTAAATGTGCTGTAAATCTAAAACATACACTGAAAAAACATTTAAGAAGAAATAGAAGATACTAATAAGCTTACTTTTACTTTTGTTTTTTATTCTATTTCTTTCATAAAAGTTGAGGGCAACATTTTAAAAAATTAATTTATTTAGATTTTCACACATTCTGAGTGAATGAAAACTTACATAATGGCACTGGTGATGAGTTTTTCTTTGACTAAAACAAAACAAAAAAATCAAACATCATTCTACATAGGCTAATTTCCTATATTAAAATCCCTCTTGAAAAATATGTCAACCGACAAGGCATAATATTTAGTTTGTAATTTCTTGGTTTTAATATTATTATACAAGTTCATTATAGTGAAAATATAGTCAATTATATGTAGAATAATATGGCACACAACTGCAGTTGCATTTGGTGTTCTTGGAATATATGGATGCAAGTAACAAGAAGCTACTGCTTCATTGCCAAGAAGTCAAATTTAATTTGCTTTCTTTTCCCCTCTCTCTTCAACTGGCCAGAATACAAGTTCCACTGCAAATGCAACAACCAGCAAACACAGATGCCATCATAAATACATACTGCTGCCAAGTAGGAAACCCTACATTGACAAATAACAGAACTCCCCATAGCAACTGGAAGGCTTTCCGGGCAGCATATTTAAAGTCTTGAGACTATATTATAAATACAACATATGTATCCCTTATAACTGAAAAAAAAAGTTTTGTTTTTTTTCAACACTGACATTTACTGTTACTCAATGGGTAATTTTTCTGTCTGGTTCATATTCTTATAAATCTTTCATTCTAAACTGCTGCAATACATAATTGCTCTCACAAAGTTTCTGATGAGTCTTAAATACAATTTGCCACATTCAATTAAAAACCAAAACCACAAACATCTTTCCAACTTTGCTAACTAAATTCATAGTCTGATAACCTAATTTGAGTGTTAAAGTTTAGCAGTTGAATGACACTCCTCTCCAATCAGTTGGATTGGAGACAAAATGTGAAATCAACAAACATTCATAAGCATCCATTGTGGGACCAATATATGCTAGATGTTATAGGGGAAAAGAAATTGAAGACAAGTTCCCTTAGTCTCCAAGAATTTTTCCTGTAGTTTTTATCATACATCACTATTTCAGAATACTAATAAATCAAAGCAGTTTCTAAAAGATCCTGTTCTCTTCTGGTTTTTCTATCTGTTGATATGTAATACTTGAAATTTTTACTTCCATGTGTTCAGATTTTGGAGCACTGTGGGCAAACGATGTTTCTTGTAAGATGGCTCTCTATCATGAGAAAATCTGATCTCTTGAGGGCCATAATTTGCCCACAGTGCTCCAAAATCTGAACACCTGGAAGTAAAAATTCAAGCATTACATATCAACAGATACAAAAACCAGGAGAAAACCGGATCTTGTTTAAACCAGAGATAAAACAGAAGCTCTTGACGTCTGCAAATAACTTTGGTGTTAAATCAAAAAAAAATTTCAAGGTATTTTAATGAACTCTTTCCCTATCACAATCACTAAAATGTATCATTTAAAAAAAATATTTCCTAGTTGAAGCAGCCTATAGGGCTCAAGATCTTATGTATATTTTCTCAATAAAGATATTTAGACCTATGAATACATTTTAAAACCATTTTTTCTAGGGCTATTTTACCCTTCCCCCAAGAAAAATGCATATATCATGTCTACCTGAAAACTGTAAGACAAAAAATTCTTTTAATCCACATTTTATTAACATTTGAAAAATATTGCCTACTAATATGTTCAGATATCAATGTTTACTCAATGGCTATGCCATGTACAATAAAGTTTTAAAAATCCATCGAGCATACCAAAGTTAATGTGTACTATGTGTATATTAATATATATATGTTTAATAAATTAGAAATAATATATTTCAAGCATTTCTATAAATATTTTAACTGGCACAGGTAATAACATATTATGATTAGTCCTAGTGTCACTGAAACAGATTTTAAAAATTATAATTCCTGCACTTGATATTTGTTATCCATCTCAAGTGGGAAATTGGGTGAATTGCTGAATCTGAAACTATTAACAACAATATTCTAACCCACATAAAGAAATCTTTTAAAAGTTACATGTAAAAACCAAGAATATATATAACAAAAGTAGTGTAATTATTATAATTTTGGCTTGATTTTTATTAAAATATGCCAACTTTTAGTAGTTTAAAATAATATCAAATCAGTCTACAGTTTTTAGAATTTAAAAATTTTAAAACTCTAGGTGGCGTACTCCTACAAGCTTGTAGGAGGAAAATTAAACAATTGAAAATCAAGCTTTTAAAATTATTTCTAATCAATAATTCTGTTAAAATTATGAACTGAAAACTAGTCCACTGACATTTTAGATTTTTTAATAGAAAAAATAAGTACAAATTCAAAGCTACTAAATAAAATTCGGACATAACTTAAACCACACAATATAGTTCCTATCGTCTTTTTAGACTAATAAATATTGCCTTGTGAAAAAAAAACTTTATTATTTAGAGAATCTCACATGGAATAAAATATTAAGCAGTGCCCACCCCAATATGAAAAAATATATATTAAACTATTTTGACATATTTAACTTTCATGTTTAAAAAAATTCTTCATATCCATATATCGTGTGTGTGTGTGTGTGTGTGTGTGTGTGTGTGTGTGTGTGTGTTTTCTTTTTTGAGTTGGAGTCTTTCTGTCGCCCAGGCTGGAGTGCAGTGGCATGCTCATGGTCACCGCAGCCTCAATATGCTGGGCTCAGGCAATCCTTCCGCTTCTGCCTTCCAAGTAGCTGGAACTACAAGCATGCGCCACCACACTCAGCTAATTTTTTGGTTTATTGTAGAGACGAGGTCTTGCCAAGTTGCCCAGGGTGGTCTCGAATCCACCTCCCACCTCCACCTCCACCTCCCAAAGTGCTGGGATTCCAGGCGTGAGCCACCGCAAATGGTTTTTTCCTAATATTTTTAAGACTCCATTTGTGCAGTCAGTCACTGGAGTCATTTCCAAATATAGGTATTTCATTGCCCTTAACATTTGAAAACAATTCCGCATACACATTAAGAACAATATTAAATCTGCCAGGTGAATGTCAGATACTCTACCCAGAGCCAGCTGGTACCACAAGGCCTGTTTCTAAATGCAGCTCTGACTCTTGGGTGCCAGTTAAGATGCAACCATTTGTTTGGTACCATACCTATGTCTCAACTATTATTTTTCTCAAATCACCATATTTATGGTACCATTTGAAGTTCTTTTTAGTAAGATAATGTTTACATATAGTCTTTCTTCTTTTATTTGGAGCAACCCACCTTTCAGTACCTTCACAAGAACTGCAGCCATATTTATCTAGGCAGCTTGGTTTTGGTCAGAGTAGTTGGGCCTTTGGGGAATTACCAACCAATGTGGCTGTATTGACTCTTATCCTCTTTGCCATACTGAGTATGACAGGTAGACCAGTATAGTGAAACTAGATCCAAAATCAGCTGTTATTTGAGCCCAACTCTTGAAACCACTGGCTATAGTTACCACTCTGGAGACTTTCAATTTGATTTTAAATAGATGTGAAGTTGATGGCATTGTTACCTAAGGTTTTCAATAGATGTAATACATTCACATTTTCACATAATTCTTACTCATGTTTTCATGCAACACTTGAAGTTGCCTAAAAAGGAATTAAATTCTAAATGAGATTCTTAGTATTATAGCTCTCAAGTTATTTGGGTGTGAGCTCAGATTTCTTCAGTTACTAATCCATTATCTCTGGTTAGAAAGATTTATCATTTCTTGGACTTCTGCATGTAGAAGTTTCTCTTATTTGCAAGATTAATGACTCCAAGTTTACTGTTGGTGGCAGCAGTTTGCTGAGGTTAAAAAAAAAAATCAAGAAATATTCTTATATTTAAATATTCTTATATTGAATAGTAGAGATGTAACTGACCTGTTGAAATTCACTCATTTGTGGCTAGAAGTGGTTTGTAGCAATATGACTCTAATTTAACTTTTTGGGCAACCAAATCTAATTATTAATCATGTTTTATATATTAAGTAACAATAAGTATAAAGTCTTTATATTATTCTTGCTTTTTATTATGATCACTAAAATACAAATCTCATCTATTCTGTATCCCATTGTGGTTATTACAATTAGGTGCAAAAATAAATGTTAATACACACATATATAGAGATATATGTATATATGAACATGTGCATATGTGTGTATGTATAAAAATATAACTTCTCTTTCTAAAAACCCCTGACTTATCTTCACCTTTCTCTTAAAAAATGTCAAAAAAAAAAGCTTGATTTCTGGAAAAATAAATAATAGTAATAATTCTTCTTGTGTACTAATTTTTTAATTATTAAGAGATATTCTATTCAATATACAAAGCAAACATGTATACCTCAATTTTTTATTATGGGATCGAGGAAGATTAGGGTCACAAAAAAAAAAAAAAAAAAGGAAAAGAATGCCATAATCACAATGTAAAAAACAAAGGAAGTTATATGCTGATCTGCCACGTTATCATTTGCTTTTATCAACCACTGTTTTCAAAAAACAGAGTCTGGTCTACACCAACGGTTGCCAAATATCACCATGCCTCAGGAATATCTTACAGGTTTGTTAAAACCCAAGTATCTGGATCACACCCAAGCTTCTCATTTAGATCTGGGATAGGGCTCAAAATTTCATTTCTGACAAGTTTCCAAGTGACCAGACTTTGAGAACCACTAACTAAAACTTCCTATAGTCCATTAGTCCCTCTTGGGATCAATTCTTATGTTGGGGAAAATTCTAAGGCTACTAAGAATGGTTTCAGTTTACATTTCTCAAAGTAGTCAAATTGCTAAGTATTGTTTGCTCCTATCATCTGTCTGTGTGGCATTATATATGATCTCCTTGACAGTATTAACATATTATTCAGGATATGCAGATTAGGCTTTTCTTTTGACTTGTGTACAACATGTGTAGATATATAGATTGTTCTTTTACCAGGGAAGTAAGTGAAGAAGTTACTTGTAGAAGCTATTGTAGAAGTAGAGTTAAATACCTAAATATGCATAGTATTTTAATTCATTCAAATTATGTAAGACATGCAGGCACCATGCTAGAAACAAGATGGACAATCACAGACCAAAACAGATAGATTCTGCCCTCATAAAACCTAAGAATCTATTGGGGGAAACAGATATTCACCTGAAAATATACAGTTATAAATCCTCCAAAAGAAAAGTGCATGATCTCTGTAATACAAAAATGTATGACAAACCAATCTCCACAGTAACTAAACAATTTCCACTAGCAATAAAAGCCAATTACTCTGCATAATCATCAGCACATGGTATTATCAGCATGTTTTATTTTAGTTTTCTAATAGGTGTTCAGCAGTAACTTATTATAGTTCTAGTTTGTACTTCCCTAATAAATTATGCTGAACATCTTTTCATGTGCTTATTTACCATCTGTACAGTCTGGTGAAGTGTCTAAGTCTTTTGCCCACTTTCTAATTGGATTATTGCTTCCCAATGAATTTTTTTTTTTTTTTTTTTTTTTTTGAGTGGGAGTTTCACTCTGTCACCCAGACTGGAGTGCAGTGGCCGCTCCCGGCCACCGCAGCCTCGACCTGCTGGGCTCCAGCAATCTTTCCACCTCAGCTTTCCAAGTAGCTGGAACTACAGGCGCGCGCTACCACACCCGGCTAATTTTTTGATTTATTGTAGAGATGAGGTCTCGCTTGCCCAGGCGGGTCTCGAACCGACGGGTTCAGGCAATCCACTCACCTCAGCCTCCCAAAGGCGCGGGATTACAGGCTGAGCCACCGAGCCCGGCTCTACTGACATTTAATTGTCTGAGACCTCTGCCATTCCTGAGGCCACAATACCAACCCCTTCTCTTCCTCCTCCTCCTCAGACTCCTCAACATGAAGACAATGAGGTTGAAGACCTTTATGATGATCTATTTCTTAATGAATTGTAAATATATTTTCACTTCTTTATTATTTTCTTAATAACGTTTTCTATTCTCCAACTTCTCTATTATAAAAATGTAGTATATAATATTTGCAACATACAAAATATGTGTTAATTTGTTTGTTACTGGTCATGCTTCTGGCCAAGAGTAGGCTATTAATAATTATGTTTGTGGAAAAGTAAAAGTTAGTGTGGATTTTCCATTGTGCAGGGGGATAAAAACCCCTACTCCCCCTGTAGTTCAAGGGTTGGGTGTGCGTGTGTGTGTGTGTTTGTGTGTGTGTGTTTGTGTGTGTGTATAAGTCATTATTAAGAAAGACACCTAAGACATATTTTAATAATGAAGTAATATGAAGACTTGTTCCAAATTATGAATTTTTTCATTTATTACTAAGATGGAAAGATTGCTTATTAATAAGCAGAATTTAGCACAAAATACAGATATGCATATATAATACAATTAGGTTAAACAGATGTTTTAATTAAAGACATTACCAAGAATAACTCATTTAAAGAAATTAATTTAATCTTTTTTTGGCTTAACTGGTATGTTGTATAAAAAGAGATAAAACCTTTAAAAGTATGTGCTAAAAGATAAAATGACTAAGGAAGAAAATAAGAGGAATAAAGATCAATACAATCATTACTTTAGTTACAGATCATACAATTCACTTTATTTTGTATCACTGGAATTTGAGTAAACATTTCTAGAGGATGTAAGATAAAACTACTAATAGCCATGTGATATATTTTATACAATTTAAAAATTTTACTTACTCAATTACTGTATATTCTAAAGTTTATTTCTAGGTCAACTGAGCTTGACCTTCAAATATTTATAAGGAAATGAAAACAATTTTTCTTTCACTAAAAATACATGTGGATTGTTGAGACCGAAGTCTCATTTATATCTTTGGTCCCCAAAGCAGATTACAGATATAGATAAAAAACATCAAAGTCACAGAAGTCGCTTGTGGTTGTTTCCTCAAAGTATACTTTCAAATAATACAATGTTCCATAGAGGGCTTTTCTGTACTCTGAAAATGTATGAAAGTGCTTTCCCATCAAACATAACCCCTGGAATAATGAACCCACAAATAAAATTTACTTGTTATTTCAAAACTTAAGCTGTCTTTTTCACGCACTTAAATCCATTGGTGGAAATGACTGCCTATTTGCATAGGCTGAAAGGAGCACTTCTTACTTCTATATTTCTGGTATTTCCTGGTATTTATCAACTTCTTTTTTTTCTAATTAAATTTTCTTTCTCATTTTGGCTCTAGCTTCATACCCGTTTCCATCATGATGTCAATGATACAACTTTTTCAATAGATGCTTATGGGTTCTCTTTCGTATATGAGAGTGGCAATTACTAAACAAATAAACAAGCACAAGACAAGAAAGTTGTTCTTGAAAATCTCTCAAACTAGGATGGAGGATAATTATGTGGCAATGAGAGTATGTAGCCAGATTTGAAGCCTATGCAACTGGAAAACTGTTCTTTTTTTTTTTAAATTATTATTTTTATTTTAAAGATGGGTACAATTTAAGATTAGGTACATAAGTAAATTATAATACAGGTAAAATTTGGGTTACCCTTATTGATGTTATGTGCCCCCCACCTCCCCTGGCAGTGTCCCACTACTGCCAATCTCTTATAGTATTATGATAAATGTTCAGGGTCCACTTATGAGTGAGTTTAGATCTTTGTTTCTGTGGTAAATCACTGAGTATTATAAACTTAAATACATCCAAGTTGCTGCAAAGTTCATAATTTTGTTTTTCTTTATGGCTACATAATATTTTATCATGTTGAAAGCTGTTCTTTTAAAGAATATTACTGAATACAGATTTAAAAATATAGATATGTATAGGCATTTCAAATGGGCCTATAAAATTTAGGGGCTCTGCATTTTAAACTTCATTCACATTAAAGTAAGTTAGGTGCTAATAATGAACACTAAAATGGTGATATATGCAGAGTGCTATGGGAATACTATTGGTCAGAGTACTTGCTCATACACAGTCACCACCTTCATTAAATGTTACAGAAAGGATGTGATTACTTCTGCCACCTGTGGGACTCAATAGAGACTTCATTAAAGTAAAATATGAGCTAAGCTTAGCAAATGAGAAGCAGTTCACCAGTTAGATTATGTAGGAAAGAAAACTTTCAAGCCAAAGGAGATGAACAAATGCAAAAAGAAATGACAATATGTGGCCTTTAAAAAAAATACAATTATATACAGCATGGCTACACCAATTAATAATAAGAAAAATCAAAAATATGTTTAGGCTAGTCATTGAACTGTAATTAATCAGAAAAGGTTTTGGTTCTTATGTGCCGTGATAAATGCTATCACTGTTATTTTAAAGCAGTAAAAGCTTAACTAGGAAGTCACAGTTTTTCTCTTGTTTTGAATATTTCTAATTAAAATTATGTCATTCAAAATAGCTTTTCAGCAAAAAAAGTATATTTCAACTAGTGTGCTATACAAGTTATTTATTGTTAATATCTCTATGATGGAACATAGTGAAAATAAAATCAACCAGTTAAGATTCATATTAATTCATGTATTAAAATACATAAATTATTGACAACGTAGAGAATATTATTTAAGTGACTAGATATTATTAAATCACTATGAGATTATTTATATTGTCATCTAATCTTTCTCTGTTTATATAAGTATTTGTGTTTGCTCTGGAGAACACTGCCAGGCTAATGACATTTAGAGTGATGACAGAAGCATCTGTCAGCCTTCTCTGTAATTCTCTCCAGGCCCTGGCAGACAAATAATTTTCAAATACTATAAAAAATTAGTACCAAAACAATATAAAAATAACTGTAGGAGTCTGATAAAAGAGGCTAAAGAAAGGACATTGAAAGTTAATGCTTCCCTTTCTGCCTAAACTTCACAGGTTTATAAATCTCACAGATTTACAAAATGTAATAATTCTGCAAAAATCTTGCAGAGGGCAAAAGCAGACAAGATCTTCTTAAAGGCGATATACAAAATGGTCTAAAAGTGATTAAAATTAGTTATATGAGTCAAAATATCTGTGTATTATCATTTAGAAAAATTTCTTCTGAAAGTAACTCATGTCCGGTACAAAGTGGCATAACTTATAAGTAGGATCGTGACAAGGCATCATGGTTCAATCATGGCTTTTGTCATATTTGTCTGTGATTCTCTAACTGTGCACAATCATTTATTAGTATGGCATACAATGGTTGCAGCAGTTCTGAGTCTCACACATACTCAAAGACAGAACTCATGTCTAGCATTCCCAGCAAGAATAAACAAATAATTTTGTGTGTGTCCAGTAGTTAATTAATGCCTGCCCATAGGATAAAAAGTACTGGCTAATTATATTAACCCTGCCCTCTCTTCCAGCTAGGGATGTGGTCTACCACCTGGGGCATATACGGGAGGTAGATTTCTAAATAAAACTGTGACATGTAGGGATCATGTGAAAGGGAAACAGATCCCGGGTAGATCACCAATTTCATAAATTGCAACTGCACAAATACTCATAATGTATCTTCTTTTTGTCCACAAACTACACACCACATTTGATATGTGTTATTTATAAAATCTGATGTTCCTTCTTACATTTGTGCTTTTTTTGGTCAGAGTCTCACCCTGCCACTTTGGCTGGAGTGCAATGCCACAATCATGGTTGCTCATAGTCTTGACTTCCTGGGATCAGGCTATTTTTCCTATCTCAGACATCCGAGTAGCTGGGACTACAGGCACACACCAGCATGCCCTGCTATTATTTTTCTATTTTTGTTATTTTTTGTATAGATGAGGTCTTACTATGTTGTCTAGACTGCTCTCCAACTCCTGAGCTCCAGTAATCCTCCTGCCCCAGTATCTAAAAGTGCCAGGAATACAGATATGAATCACCACCCCAGGATTCTCCTTAAAATTTTTCATAATACTCGGCAATCTCAGCAAAAACTACCAAGTTCCATGGAATGGACATCCCAAGTTTATTCAGATATTCACTAGCAGAATATTCTAAGCATTGCAAATGTCCAAGGTGTGCAACTTATTTACCAAAATTACCGTCCATGAATTTTCCCTCTCTGTTGTAAGTTAACTCTTCATATACTAAGTGCTATTTGAAAATCATTTATTTAAGCTAAACAATATGAGTGTATATTTGTAGTATATCTCAGGGAACTTATTATTTCCATATCACAAAGCAGAGTATCCTCTCTTGAAAGTCATCTTTAAATAGGAAATGTCCATCCACTTACTCAGACTGAGCTACCTAACCAGAAGGATAGATTCTATCTAACCAAATTCCTGTGAGAAGGAGTGAGGAATAGCTTCCCCGACTGTAATCTAGTTTGAGAAGTTTGCTTTCCCCTCCTGAGATGGATGATCAGCCTCACCAATCAACAAAAGTGTTTGTGTTGTACAGCTGGGTGGTCATGAGTTCTGTGATTCATTCTAATCTAAGAAATGTCGGTGTTATCCCCATTCTGAAGTTGGCCCAGAACTCAACACATACAATTTTAATTTGCTAGATAGTGCTACAATTTTGATACTAAGTCTCATTAAAAATTGTGTCCTGCAAAAAACAGCAGAATGTTATCATGCATGTCTCTTTCGAAGAGCTTACCGATTTCTCTGAGCAATGGGAAACAGTGACAAGAAATACAGCCTGCATCATTGCTATCATATGGACTGTTTGCAGAACACTGGTATTCTGTGTGGCATTACTGTCTTATTCACTTTGTTTAGAACCTGCATATGAGGACTATTCTTTTCCTTCAGAGAGAAAAAGTCATCCACTTCCAACACACTTTTGTGCCATGACATAAGCTATGCAGATATTTCCTTTTTTTCTTCATAGGAATTTCCCTTATGCCTGATTCAACCCAGTCTTGCCTCCTCTTACAATGTCACTAATTGGTATTTGCATGCATATTAGGAGGCTCTATTTTGTGCACCTATGTTCCAGTGAGTAATTCTTTGGGTAGCAGTCACAGACCTAGCCCAGGTACTTATTGACCACATAACTGGCTACTGGTAGTGCTGCTGCTCCTTTACCCACTTGATTGTGTTGTTATTAGCTCCCATCTGTAAAGTCCATTTCCTGTGAAACTGGCTGCTGGGATGGTAGTCATGTCTTGCTGGAGAATAGTGCCATCTGCATTAACTGGCTGATAGATCATGGTTAGTCCCACTTGCTGCCCTTGGATAGCAATCTGCTAGTGTGTCCACGTCTGGCTGATTGTGAGGGTTGTCTGCACCTGCTGGATGATGATCTGCTGAGTCTGGTTTGGTTGGTCTTCAACCTCTAAAGTCTGTCCCCAATCCTCTTCCTTTTTCCCTCCAGACCTTGATCTATTTCCAGGAGACCAATTATATCTGCTACAACTGTTGTGTCCCAGATATGGATATTTGTGTGATGGTTTGGCCTTGCCCAGCAGGAACAGCTTGAACAATGATAGGTTGGCAGTTGATGTGATTTACAGGCCTCTACAGACTTTGACTACTAAGACCTAGTCCTGGTCCTCCTGCAGAATCTGTCAGCTTTGTACAATGATCATATGTTGAAGTATTGCTGTTTGCCGCATGCTGCTTCATGGTCACTAAGCCCATCTATAGTGAACTTGGATCTATAGATCCTGGAAGTCGATGTAGTGCACATCAGAGTGTAGTCTGTGATAGGCAAGCCCACTCTGGGCCACAGACCTGAAAACCAGTGTATGAAGGAGAGGAGGATGACTTCCAGCTGGCACTGGCATGTTGCAGGGGTCAAAAACCCTTAAGGTGCCTGGTCTAGTGATGCCGGTGCTGTCCTTGTGTTGGACCAGGTCCTGCAGGCCTCAGATCAGAATTCCCAGAGGTGTTCACAGGCTCTGGGCCAGGGCCACAAACTGGGTCAGTCAGCTAGCTAGATTCAGCTGACACTAACAATATATTTTTAGTCAACATATATTCATTGATATATATGCATACTGGATTATATTACTTTCTGTTGGAGATAGAGGGATGTTTGCACAAGAATCATGCACAAAAACTATCATGCAGCAGAAGAGACAAGAAAAGCACAAAAATTCCTATGACAAAACAAACTAAAAGGTAAGAGAGGTAGAAAGAAAGTTCTAGGGATATTTGCATTGCAAAAACTCTGAAAATCGGGGAATATAGCACAGAAAAAACTATGTCTGAGCAAGATCTTTGACATAAGATTTTGACAAGGGAAGTGGCAAATTTATGAAAAACAGGGTGTTCTTTAAAAACATGGAGAACATCTCAATTTTACAACAGCGTAAGAATCATATAAAGGAGTTGAACTCGCCTAAATTTCCGTAATCTGTATTTTGTTGTTTGTTTTCTTTCTTCTGCATCTGTGTATGCTATTTTTGTATAGTATGAGATTCCCATTGCAACCCTATAAGTCAGCATTTTCCGGGTATCTGGCCTTGAGCTTCTCACTTTATACATTGAACCTTAGTGCCAACATTCACAGTAATGACTTCATGAAAAACGTGAAAGTTGATGACTTTCAACCTAAACTGGTCTTCTAAACTCCAGGCCATTTCACCAAATGCTTCCTAGATATTTCCCAATGAATGCCCCATAACAATTGTGAAGCATAATATTCATCATTTTCTCAAAAATTTATGTTGCCCCTGAGTTTCCTAACTTAATCTTTAGCAATAAAACACTTGAGAAAAACAATAAGATAGAATCCCTAGGCAGCAACAATAATCATATAATGCCACATCTCTAGACAATTTAGAATATCCCTCAGAAATTTTCCACACGGAGGAAATGAGAGAGAGTGAATAATAGTGATTCATCCTGAATGTAGTTTTACTGGCAATGGAATTTTCCTTAGATGTGCCTCTATGGAGAAGTGAAAAAGAGAGCAAAATAGATTTTTAACTTTGAAGGAAGGCATGAAGGAATCACTGCATAATTTGCCATGCCCAGTAAAAAATAAAAAAGTGTGGGCCGTTGTTTAAAAATTAATAATTTCTAATCAGCAACAGTAGAGCTTTAACTCAATCAAGTGCAGGGCACTTCGAGTTGCAACCCCGGGAGTCTGCACAGCCCCTACATCAGGAAGGCCTACAGCATGATGGCATTGGTGAGTTATAAAATACTTAGGTTCACATTCAAAGAACACACAAACTGAAAATAGGAAACTATGCATAGAATTTTTAAAAAAATATATTAAAGAGAGAAGGAGTAAGCTTTAAGTGAGGAAAAATTTCACAGAAATTTTTACCATCCTGCACATCCTCCGTTCAACTCTACATGTAATTACTACAGAGAGGATATGAAATATTTGTAGATATTGACACCAATTAAGAACTTATGTTTTTACTTTATTATCTCACAGCCATCTGTGCTCGTACCTTTTTTTTGCAACTATACTTGATTATTGATGTATTTTATGGTCAAGAAGTCCTTACTGTGCCTGTCAGGATTTGTGTTAAACTGCATGTGTTTATTTTAAAGAAACTATTTATGCAGCTTCTTTGAGGCTTTGTTTTCAATTCAGACTTCTTGTATAAGATTTCCTTCATGATAACCTCAGTAAAAAGACTTATTATTTTTATTCACATTCTATTCTGTTATAATTTAATTATTTCCATTATTCCTTAGTGGCCCAGAGTTTTCTATTATTGATCATACTATCTTTCAAGAAATATTGAAAGAATCATCAGTTGTTTTATTCACTTTCAGTACATCTTTTATCATGAACTATACTTTTTCAGCCAATGCATTTTACCTCTCAGTTTTACTTTATTATTTATTATTTTCAGTGCATGAAATTTTTCTTAGATTTAAGAAAATTAGGCATTGTTGCAAACAGTATGCATGAAAGACACATATAAAAGAATTCTATGAATTTTGGGGAAACATCTGTGTATCATTGTTGACGTGTATGTCCCACTGGTCCAGTTTTGATCCCTCCTCATTGGAGCCTGTCAGTCATTCTAAATTGTATGTGAATTTTGTAATGTGAGGATATTTCCCAGAGGCTAAAACTACTGAAAGTCTGGGTAAGTCGAAAAACAAACTAATAAATAAATAAAGAAATTCAGCAAAAGGCATGACAGAATGCACTACTCTGTATGTTCTTACTATTTGGATTTTCAATGCTTTGCCATATAGAAAAGAAGAAAATTCTATTACTATGATTCTTCTGGTAAATTGTTTTTTAAATTAATTTTGTTTAGAGAAAATAAATAAGGTAAATTAAATATTCTGAATGATATTAGGAAGATAAAGCTATCTGACACTATGCACTTGTATGACTGGTAGACCTCTTATATTTTCAATAAATGATGCATGTAAACATTATGATATATACTTTTAATTGCATTCATAACACATAGTGTTTTTCTGATTTTAATCTCCTTTTCATTGTTTTTGATTCTGGTTATGTGCCACTTTCCTTTCTAATGTTGTGATATCCAATCTTTCTTTTCTGTTCCATTGCATAGTTATACAAGAGGAAAAGCTTAAAGAACATGTTTTAAAAATAGTTATAAAAGAAGAAAAGTACTAAAGAAAATGTTTCTGAAATTCAAAAAGACGAATTAATAAATAAAATCTTTATTTTGTACAAATTTATTATTGGTAGGTGCTTATTGTCTATGATATTATAGAAATTTCATAATGGGGTAGAGTATTCATACCCCATTCATTTCTAAATCATTTGCACAGCTTGTTTATAGTTTCAAATATTTTATTCGTTCAACCCATAAGTTCTACATTTGCATTTATTTTGAGGGACCTAAAAAATAAAACTGTAGAATTTTATATAAATTATTTAAATACAATCGAAATCATAAAATAAAGGAATATTTGTATAAATTTATTATTATTGTGTTGTTTTACTTTTTGAGAATGAAAGAGCCTTTAATATCTTTTAAATTTAATATTCTGAAAGTCACAACTTACTGAAAAACAACCAAGGTCAGGAATGTGATGTGACATCATATTTCCAGCACAATAAAATTTTTACCACAGAGTCTATGGTCTCCTAAATGCTATGTTCTCCTTCTCCCATACATCTGATAGTATGTGTATTCTGCTGTTTGGGAACATTTGTGTTGGATTTGGCATAGGAATCTCAGTGAGATTTTCTTATGTAGCGATTATCTTAAGAATGCAACCTCAGAAGACGATTCTTTGAAAAGTGGGGAAGATTCTCACATTTCTAATGCTTTGGGTTGAACTTTACCATGAGAATCACATTTTACTTGCCAAAATATCAACAAAAGAAACAAATAAGGAAATTCAAGAACAAAATGCCAACTTTACCCACAGATGAAGGTACATGCTTAGTAAGGGAAGGTAAACATTAAGAGAAAGTCTAAACCTCGAGAAAAACAATGCAATTTTATCTATATCACAAGCATGAACACCATTAAACAAATTTAGTGTGGGTCCAGGTGTAGTGGCTTATGTCTGTAATTCCAGCAATTTGGGAGGCTGAGGCAGGAGGATGACCTGCGTCCAGGAGGTTAAGGTTGTAATGAACTGTGATCAAGACACTGCACTACAGCCTAGGCAACAGAGTACGACCCCGACTAAAGAAAAAAAAAATTAGTATGCCAGTAGTGTATTGTGGATTAAACAAATACCTTTTATAGATTTGATATTAAGTTATATTTACTTGAGGGGTACATTAATTAAAGTCAAGGGCAATAAGTTTATGGACACTCTCCCAGGCTACAACGGGGGTATGTTAGAAATCAATTTTCCATTTGCTTAGATCTTAGAATTCAAATTGCTGCATACTTTGGGAGATGGCTTTTAAAATAAAGAGAACAAAGCTACAAGGATATGCATAAAATGCAACTTAACTGTAGGTTAGGCCTGTTAAATCAAAGGTTTTCAACCCTGAATAGCACATTAATACCAGATTCAACACTGCAGATGAATTTGAGGAAAAAAAATTAGAAAAGTAAATCCAAGTCATATTTGTCTCTATTGTTCACTGCTAGTGTTCACTGAAACTGTGAGGTTTACTCTTTGATAAATGGTATTATTTGTTGTCAATTATTTAGCAACAATAGAGAATTGTCTAGGCTTGCACAAATAGTTTTGACATTTAGGCATATTTATGGATTTTCATACATTTTAAATAGAAAATACACTTGATATATTAAAAATAGATTGTGTACTTGAGGAAAAAAATAGACATTTAATGACAAAAAGACATTTAAAAAATAGACATTTTAATGACAAGATGTCTTAAAATAATATAATAATAATATTTGTAATTAAATGTTTGTAAGAGTACAATTTTAATTGTTCCAAATTTTGAAACTATGGTATCCTGATGCCCAAAAATATTCTAATGGAAAATAAACCGTGGCATATTCACATAATGGAATACTCTTCAACAATATGAATAAATAATCTGGACCACATGCAATGTAGATGTCTCTCACAAACATTATGCTGAGTAAAAGCAAAACATAAAAGAATATTCACTGTAGAATCCCATACAGAATGCCATTTTGAAAGAGAATAGAAACTTAAAGGAAATACAAGAGGACTTCTGAGAGGTTATAACTTTTGATCTAGGATACTAGTTACACAACGCAATCAGTGTGTTAAAATTATTTGAGCTACACTTGTATGCGCACACAAGTTTATTTTATATTTCAATAAACAACTTTAAAATGCAAATAAATTTGCATCCCCTCGATGATTAGTGAGGTTGAACATTTCTTCATGTGTCTGTTAGCTGCTTGGATGTCTTCCTTTGGAGCCTCTGTAGTTTTTGTTTGTTTGTTTTTCATTACAAAGTTGAATTCCATGGTATAGGTATACTACAGCTTAAGCACTTATCCCTCAAAAGACATCTAGGTTGTCTTTAGTTTGGGGCCATTATGAATAATGCAGACATAACATTCTGATACTGTTTTTACGAACATTATGCTTTCATTTCCCTGGGGAAAATTTCTAAAAGTACAACTTCTTGGTAGTATGGTAGTTGTGTTGAGTTTTGTCAGAAACTGACAGCTGATTTTCTGGAGCAGCTACACCATTTTGCATTTCTACCAGCAATATATGAGAGGTAAAGTTTCCCTGAATCTTCATTGCATTTGGTGTTGTCCCTTCTTTCAGTCACTCTAAAAGATATGTGGTGGCCGTGCAGAATGGCTCATGTCACGCCTGTAATCCAAACAGTTTGGGAAGCCGAGATGGGAGGATTGCTTGAGTCCAGAAGTTTGAGACCAGCCTGGGCAGCACAGCAAGATCCTAGCTCTACAAAATATTATCCGGATGTGGTGGTGTGTGCCCGTCGTCCCAGCTATTTGGGAGACTGAGGCGGAAGGATCACGTGAGTCCAGGAGGTTGAGGCTGCAGTGAACCATGATTGTGCCACTGCACTACTGCCTGGGCAACAGAGTGAGATTCTGACTTAAAAAAATAATAATAATAAATATATATATATATATATGTAGTGATATCTCATTGTGATTTTAATTTTCCTTTTTCTAATTTATAATAATGTTGAATATATTTTATATGCCAATCTGACATCTTTTTACCCTCTTTGGTGAAATATTTCTTCATGTCTCTGCTAGTTTTCTAAGAGGATTGCTTGATTAATGTTTGAATTTGGGGCATCCTTTATGTATTTTAGATAACAGTCCTTTGTCAGATATGTGGTTTACAAACATTTTATCTGAGTCCATAGTTTGTCTTTTCATTCTCTTAATAGTCTTTCCCAGAGGAACATTTTAATTTTGATGAATTTCATCGTATCCTTTTTCTTTTTAAGCTCATACTTTTGGTGTCAAGTTTAAGAATTCCTTTCCTAGTCATAGTCCCGTAGTTTTCCTAATTTATATATATTTTTTATGCCAAGTCCATGATTCATTTTGAATTCATGTCATGTAATTTATGAGATTTAGGTCAAGGTTGATTTTTGTGTATTTGTTTTGCCTGTAGATGTCCAATAGCTGCAGCACATTTCTTGAAAATCCCCTTTTCTCTACTGAATGAATTTTGTACTTTTGTCTAAAGTTAGTTAGACATGTGGAAACAACCAAATGTTTATCAATTTATGAATGGGAGAACAAAACGTGGCATATCCATGCCAGGGAATGTAATTCCACCGTAAATGTAACGAAGTACTGATACATATCACAACACGCATAGAACTTGAAAACATTGTATTGAGTGAAAGAAGGAATTCACAAAAGACCACACATGATGTCATTTATGTGCAATATCCAGACAACTCTGCAATGGTTGCTTAAGGCTGACAGGGATGTGGTATTGGGAGTTGATAGCTAAATGGAAGGGGATTTCTTTTTGAGGTGATGAAAATATCTAAAATTGATTGCAGTGATGGTTGCACATATCTGTGAATATACTAAAAGCTTTCGAATTGTAAACTTTAAATAGGTAAGTTGTATGATGCACTGCAATACCTGTTGAAAAATTAGTTGGACAATCGCACCGATACCCAAACCAGGTAAAGATCCAACAGAAAAAGAGAACTACAGGCCAATATCCTTAATGAACATAGATACAAAAATTCTCAACAAGATTCTAGCAAATCAAATTCAACAACACGTCTTAAAAATCATCCACCGTAACCAAATAGACTTCATCCCCAGGATGCAGGGCTGGTTCAACAGCCACAAGACCATAATTGTAATTAAATACATCAACAGATATAAAAACGAGAAACACGATTATATCATTAGATGCAGAAAAAGCTTTTGATACAATCCAGCATCGGTTCTTGATAAAAACCCTCGAACACCTAGGTATAGAAGGAACCTACCTCAAAATGGTAAGTGCCATCAACGATAAACCCATAGCTAGCATATTGCTAAACAGACAGAAACTGGAAACATTTCCCCTGAAAACCGGAACAAGACAAGGCTGCCCACTCTTGCTCCTCTTGTTCAACGTTGTGTTGGGAGTGCTAGACAAATTAGACAAGAAAAGAAAATCGGGGCCTGGCTCGGTGGCTCAGCCTGTCATCCCGCGCCTTGGGAGGCTGAGGTGAGTGGATTGCCTGAGCCCGTGGGTTCGAGACCCGCCTGAGCAACTTGGTGAGACCTCATCTCTACAATAAATCAAAACTTAGCTGGGCGTGGTAGCGCGTGCCTTTCGTTCCAGCTACTTGGAAGGCTGAGGCGGAAGGATCGCCGGAGCCCAGCAGGTCGAGGCTGCGGTGGCCGGGAGCGGCCACTGCCCTCCAGTCTGGGTGACAGAGTGAGACTCCAACTCCAAAAAAAAAAAAGAAAATCGGGGTACCCAAATAGGAAAAGAGGAAGTAAGTTATTCCTCTTTGTTGATGATATGATCCTATACCTCAAAAATCCTAGAGAATCTTTCAAAAACCTGCTTGCACTGATAAAGAACTTTGGCAAAGTCTCGGGGTACAAAATAAATGTGCAAAAGGCAGACTCGGCTGGGTTTGGTGGCTCAGCCTGTAATCCCAGCACTTTGCGAGGCTGAGGTGAGTGCATTGCCTGAGCCCGCGAGTTCGAGACCCTCCTGGGCAACTTGGAGAGACCTCATCTCTACAATAAATCAAAAATTAGCCGGGCGTGGTAGCGCACGCCTGTAGTCCCAGCTACTTGGAAGGCTGAGGCGGAAGGATCACTGGAGCCCAGCAGGTTGAGGCTGCGGTGGCCGGGAGCGGCCACTGCACTCCAGTCTGGGCAACAGGGTGAGACTCCAACTCAAAAAAAAAAAAAGGCAGTCTCATTCTTATACACCAACAACAAGCAGGCAGAGAACCAAATAAAAAGCACAATTCCATTCACAATAGCCACAAAAAAGTGAAATACCTCAGCATCTTCCTAACCCGTGAAATACCTTTACAATGAAAATTACAAAACCCTGCTCAAAGAAATCCAAGAAGACACCAATAAAAGGGAAAAAAATATTCCATGCTCATGGATAGGAAGAATCAGCATTGTTAAGATGTTCATCTTACCAAAGGCATTCTACAGATTCACTGCAATATCCATGATATTACCAACATCATTCTTCTCAGACCTGGAAATGACAATACAGAAATTCATATGGAAACATAAACCACCACGAATAGCCAAAACAATCCATAGCAAAACAAATAAAGCAGGAGGTATCACACTTCCGGGCTTCAAACATTACTGTAAGACTGAAGTAATCAAAACAGCCTTTTATGGGTACAAGAACAGGCATACGGACCAATGGAACAAGACAGAGATTCTGGAAGCAAAACCTCAATTTTTCAATCAATTCATCTTTGACAAAGCCTCCACCAACAACCACTGAGGAGAGGAGAACATATTCAGTACATGATGCTGGGAAAACTGGCTGACCACATGCAGAAGATTGAAGCAGAATTCCTACGTATCATCGTATACAAAAATCAACTCTAAATGAATCAGAGACCTAAATGTAAAACCTCAAACTATAAGAACTTTAGAAAATGCAGGATTCACCCTATGGAAACTGGAACTGGCAACCAACTCCTGATCAAAACCCCAAGTGCCCAGGCCATGAGAGATAAGATAGACAAATGGGACCTCATCAAACTGACAAGCTTCTGCAAAGCGAAAGAAATCATCAAGAGAGTGGGGAGACAGCCCACAGACTGGGAAGAAATATTTGCCAACTGTACATCTGACAAAGGCCTAACATCTAGGATCTACCAGAAACTCAAATGTGCCAAAAGGAAAGCACAAGCAGCCCCATTAAAAAGCAGGCAATTGAGCCCGGGGGTTCGAGACCCACCTAGGCAACATGGCGAGACCTCATCGCTACAATAAATCAAAAAAATTAGTTGAGTGTGGTAGGTCTAGGCTGCGGTGGCCGGGAGCAGCCGCTGCACTGTAGTCTGGGCGGCATTGTGAGACTCCAACTCAAAAAAATAAATAAGTAAATAAAATAAAATGCAAATAAAAAATGCTGTGAAAAGCCGGGCTCCGCGGCTCAGCCTGTAATCCCGCGCCTTGGGAGGCTGAGGTGAGTGGATTGCCTGAGCCCGCGGGTTCGAGACCCGCCTGGGCAACTTGGCAAGACCTCATCTATAAAATAAATCAAAAATTAGCCGGGCGTGGTAGCGCGCGCC
>CAUYQG010225480.1:0-10690 GCA_963574415.1 Tarsius wallacei | reverse complement strand
ACGGGTTCGATACGCGCCTGGGCAACTTGGCGAGACCTCATCTCTACAATAAATCAAAAAATTAGCCTGGCGTGGTAGCGCGCGCCTGTAGTTCTAGCTACTTGGAAGGCTGAGCGGAAGGATCGCCGGAGCCCAGCAGGTCGAGGCTGCGGTGGCTGGGAGCGGGCCACTGCACTACAGTCTGGGCGACAGAGTGAGACTCCAACTCAAAAAAAAAACACACAAAAAAACACACAAACCAAATCGTAGAAAGGGGAGGGAAGCCTGTGTCTGCTCTTCTCACCTGCTCCAGTCACACGTTGGTGGCTTTGTCCACCGAGTAGTCCTGGCACCAGCTTTGCAAGGGTGTTGTAACATTATTTTCAGCCAACTAATTAGTGCCCCCCAATTGAATTTACCCAAGTTGTTGGTTGATAATTGGCATCTTTTTTTCCCCCCTGACATACTGATAATTCAGTTATTGCTTCAAGGTTACATTCAAACGTTTATTTGACTCTTTCAAATTTTAGGACTTATGATGATGTCAGTAGATGACCAGTCTTTCTGAAATAGTTCTTTGTTTCAACAACAACAACAACAAAAAGAGGAAGCATAAGTAATAATCTGCTATTATTTGGTTAAGTCTTCATGAACTGACTTCTTTCATGGAAATATGTTTTAGATTTAAGATGTTTTAGATTTAATTTATATACAATTTAAAGAATAGAGCACATGAAAAGTGAATTCAGTTGTGGATTGACTGTGTTAAGGTGCTGGTGACAGGTGGATATTCTGAGTAAAGTCTGTGTGGGAGAGACGGGTTGAGCATTCCTAGCTGGTGTCCCTGAGCAAGTTGCTTAATATCTCTGAGGCTTGCTTTTCACATCTCACAAATGTCATGAGACCTGCTTTTTAGGGTTGCATTAGAGATCAAAAAAAGAGTTGTGTAAAGAGTGCTAAGAACATAGTATGTACTCAGTAGATTTCCCTTTTTGGGGGGTTTGAAGATAGTTGTAACACTTCTTTACACATTTAGGAACACATTTTTCTCCAGATGTAAGCCCCTCGGGCTTATTCCAGTTCACACTTCTTGAAAATTGGAACCTCAGACTAAATACAGTATTCACGTGTAAATCTCACGACTGCTTAAATTATGGTAAAGAGATTACTTCATAGTCCTTGCATGCCTTGTTCCTGATAATACTCAAGTCCCGTTAGCTGTTTTATAAGACAATTCATTGCTGATTCCTCTCAACTATTCAGTTCCAGAATGGCACAGCATCAAAGACACAGTGACTCTGTCGTTTTGGTGACGAGATGTTAGAACAGTTTTCAGTGTAAGAATCTGCTTAGCATTACAAAGCATTGGTTTTTGTGGAAAGAAATCTTCCTGTAACCTGGGAATTGACTAAAATGACTTTTTGGGGGGGGGTATGGCTTAAAGAATAGAACATATTTTTTGAATCCTGGGTGATGGGGAGAATTATTATATGGACTGAGTTTTGGCTTTACTTCCCAGAGTGATGATGATAAGTTTACCTACGACTGCAGTGCTACCAAATCACTGAGTGCCCAGACCTCGGTGCCATGCTGGGTGATTGAAACTACTAATATTCTCTTTTTGTCCATCCTGGCTCAAGCTATTTTCATACAGCTCCAAAGCCTCAGTAAGCATCAGACAGGGAAAAGGAAATGGCAGGCCCACAGTGTGCTAGTTCAAAATGACCAAAGTAATTCCAGAAAGTCAAGAAAGTAATTGTTTCTCAAGTGCCTATTAGGACCGGGCTGCCTTGGAGTCTGAACAACTCCGAAGTGATTAGAGGGGTTTTGTGGTTTTTCTCTTCTCTGATGACTGGAGCTGGTTTCAGGCTTCAGAGTAAGTAGGAGGGGAGTAAGATAAGAAATGTGGAGGAGCCAAAGTGGGCACCGGCTCTGTCTTCCATCCAGGAGAGGAGCATCTCTAACCTGCTGAAGGCTCAGCTCACCAAATTACATTAGACTCCTGCAGTCTGTTCCCTTTATCCTGTTTAATTGAAACAGTTCAGATACACTTGAGAGTGTGTGTTCCACTGACACTCTGAGATGGGTGCATAAGCCAGAAGTTTGTTGTTTGTTTCCTGGCTGATATCTAAGCTCTCTGGGTATCTTTATTCCCATGAGTTGAGATAGCAGAAGACAAAACCCACAGTGGCATGGGTGGATCAGAGGCATTGATTTTGTTTCTCTTCCATGACTGCCCTAGTGTGAGCTGTCTAACTAGTAAGGGCATTAGGCTTAAAATGTATTGACAACAGACTTATTTTGATAGCAAGATTGCTTTTATCCTTCAGCTTCTGAAATCTGATCTTTTATGAAAGGCCCAGTGTAAGTGTCCTTTAGCAGCATCAGAAAACATGTATGAATGATACAGCGTGGGGAGGGGCTTCTTCAACAAAGTGTGTGTGTATGAGGGGAGACCCAAAAAACCCCGGCATTTATTTATACATAAAATTGTGTATTTAGTCTTATATGCTTAAACTTCAGTCACCTTCAAAGGACTCTATGTTTGATGTAATACACCTATTGAGACACTTGCTCCGCTGCTCAAAACAGTTTTTAAACTCATCAGTTTTGATGACTTTCAGTGCTTCTGCCACTCTTTGTTCACCGCTTCCACATTGGCAAAACATTTCCCTTCACTGAGGACTTTTTTTATCCAGGGAAACAAAAAAAGATGTTGTTCGGGCGAGATTGGGTGAATAGGGAGGGTGGGGCATGGGGGTCATACCATTTTTGGTCAAAAACTGAACACTCAGTGCGGTGTGGGCAGGTGCGCTCGTAAGTCATCCATCATGAAATGGGCAAACACGTTAAAAGAATCTCCAGAAAAAATTTACTGAAGCCATATGCAGCCTCTCACAACACCACTAACTGATACACTGATGCCAGTGGTTCCTAGAACACTTACCTAGCTGGAGAAGCCTGTACTCTGAGGAGCCCACCCTCTAAAAAATAATTCCAGTTTTTTGGGTCCCTCTCATATTTGTTCCTAGGATTGAGAATGCTGTGTAGCAAAGTGCCTGGTAGGGTGAAGGCTAAAGGAACTAGTAGGTAAAACGGATAAAGATCTAGTTCTAGCATATCTGTATGCAGCTTATAGATGACATCTCCTTGCTACCACCATGCTGCTGATGTTATGGGCTCTAATCTAAAAAGGACCTGAGACTTTTTGAGAATTTGTGAGTTTAGAGGTATAGAAGAAGGAAAGAAACCATGAAAAAGCAGAAATAACGTTGAAGGACAGAGAATGTGACTAGACAAAATTAGCACAGTTAATTCCTACCTAAAATGATAAGAAAATCTTCCCCACCTGACTGCATTCACCCGCCACCCATTACTTCACTTTACTTTATTGAGTTGCTATGTGTCATATATGTTAGGTACTCATTTGGAAGAAGAGCAGCATTATAGAATTATAAGGACAGCTTTGAGTATCTTCATTTAAAGGGATTACCAGTCCTTTGCACAGAGGTTCATTTAATCAGATTGCCTTCCTAATCCCTATATGTGAGCCATTCAACTGAGACCAAAAGTTCTGATTTGTAGAGGGTGAGGAAGGAAAGCAGGAAAATATCGTTTTGGAAATGGAACAATTGGAAAGAGGAAGGCCAAGTTGTAGAGCTTCCACAGGGGTTTTGGAGAAGGGTTAATCTGAGCCCCGGAATTCCCAAGCCTATGGAGAGATGAGGGAGTGGAAGAGAGGAGAGAAAGGGGCTTTGCAAAAGAAATTTTGAACTGGGCAAAGTGTTTCTGGTTTTGCAAAAACTGGGGAAGAAATTCTTCTCAATAACCTTCCTGTACCACAGGCTTCTTTCTTATCAGACCAGTGGTGATGGTATCAGACATGCTGCAGATTAAAAAGACATCTGTGGGTCAGCCTTTTTAACCTTTATCATACATCACAGTGTCAAGTACAGTCATACTTTGCTCTGTTGCGCTTCATTTTATGGCTCATCCACAGATGTTGCTTTTTTTTTTTTTTTTTTGGAGTTGGCGTCTCACTCCGTCGCCCAGACTGGAGTGCAGTGGCCGCTCCCGGCCACTGCAGCCTCGACCTGCTGGGCTCCGGCGATCCTTCCGCCTCCGCCTTCCAAGTAGCTGGAATTACAGGCACGCGCTACCACGCCCGGCTGATATTTTGATTTATTGTAGAGATGAGGTCTCGCTTGCCCAGGCGGGTCTCGAACCCGCAGGCTCAGGCAATCCACTCACCTCAGCCTCCCAAGGCGTGGGATTACAGGCTGAGCCACCGAGCCCGGTTTGTTGTTTTTTTTTTAAAATACAAATTGAAGGTTTGTGGCACTGCATCAAGCAAGTTCTAGCAGCACCATTTTTCTAATAGCATGTGTTCACATGATGTCTCTGCATAACATTTTGATGATATTATATCTGTTATGGGGAGCTATGATCAGTGGTCTTAGATATTACTGTTGTAATTGTTTAGGGATATCGTAATTGTTGTGTGTGTTCTGACTGTTCCACCAACTGGTGGTTCCCCTGTCTTGTTACCTCTCTTTGGGCCTCCCTATTCCCTGAGATACAGCAGTACTGAAATTAGAACAATTAAAAAACTGATAGTAGCCTCCAAGTGTTCAAGGAAGAGTTGCACGTCTTTCGCTTTAAATCAAAATGAAACGATTAAGCTTAGTGAGGAAGGCACGAGGAGACCCGAGATAGGTCAAAAGCGAGGCCTCTTGTGCCAAACCATTGAACGAGTTGTGAGGCCTGCAAAAAGTTCTTGAAAGAAATTCAGAGTGCTAGTCCCATGAAGCCACGAATGATAAAGCAAAACGGCCTTATTGCGGATATGAAGAAAGTTGGAGTGTTTGGATAGAAGATCAAACCAGCCACAACATTCCCTTAAGCCAAAGCCTAATCCAGAGCAAGGCCCTAACTCTCTTTAATTCTATGAAGGCTGAGGGAGGTGAGGAAGCCGCTGAAGAAAAGTTGGAAGCCCCCAGAGATTGGTTCATGAGGTTTAAGGAAAGAATCCATCTCTGTAACATAGAAGTGCAAGGTGAAGCAGCAGGTGCTGTTTCAGATGCTGTAGCATGGTATCCAGAAGATCTAGCTAAGATAATTGATTAAGATAACTACACAATACAACAAATTCTCGCCATAGATGAAACAGCCTTCTATTGGAAGAAGATGCTGTCTGGGACTTTCATGGCTAGAGAGGAGAGAAATCAATGCCTGGCTTCAAAGCTTCAAAGGACAGTGACTTGTTAGAGGTTAATGCAGCTGATGACTTTAAGCTGAAGCCAGTGAACATCTCCCATTCTGAAAACCCTAGGGCCCTTAAGAGAATAGTTCTAAATTCACTCTGCCTTTGCTTTATAAATGGAACAACAAAGCCTGGATGACAATACATCTGTTTACATCCTGATTCACTGAATATTTTAAGCCCACTGTTGAGACCTATGCTCAGAAAAAAAGATTCCTTTCAAAATCGTACGGCTCATTGACAATGTAACCTAGTCACCCAAGAGCTCTGATGGAGATGTACAAAGAGATGAATACTGCTTTTATGCCCGCTAACACAAAACCCATTCTCCAGCCCATGGACCAAGGAATAATTTGACTTTCAAGTCTTATGATTTAAGAAATACATTTTTCTTATTTTTAATTTATTACTTCAATAGCTTTAGGGGTACAAGTGGTTTTTGGTTACATGGAAGAATTGTAAAGCAGTGAAGTCTGGGCTTTTAGTATACCTTATAGGTAATTTTTCATCCCTTCCCAACTCCCCACCCTTTCCTCCCTATCTGCCATAGATAGATTCCTCTGATGAATCTGGGAATAGGAAATTGAAAAACTTCTGGAAAGGATTCTTTTTTTTTTTTTTCTTTTTTTTTCGAGTTGGAATCTCACTCGAACTACAGGCGCGCACTACCACGCCCGTCTAATTTTTTGATTTATTGTAGAGATGAGGTCTCGCCAAGTTGCCCAGGTGGGTCTCGAACCCGGGGACTCAGGCAATCCACTCACCTCAGCCTCCCAAGGCGCGGGATGACAGGCTGAGCCACCGAGCCCAGCGGGATTCACCTTTCTAGATGCCATTAAGAACATTCGTGATTCACGGGAGGAGATCAAAAGATCAACATAAACAGAAGTTAGGAAGAAGTCGATTACAACCCTCATGGATGACCTTGAGGAGTTCAAGACTTAGTGGAGGAAATTACTGCAAATGTGGGGCAAATAGCAAGAGAAACGGAAGTGGAGCCTGAAGAGGAGTCTGAATTGCTGCAATGAGGAGTTGCTTCTTATGGATGAGCAAAGAGAGGGGTTTCCTGAGATACAATCTATTCCTGGCGAAGATGCTGTGAACATTGTTGAAATGACAGCAAAGGATTTAGAATATTCCATAAACTTAGTGGACAAAGCAGCAGCAGGGTTTGAAAGGACTGACTGAATTTTGAGAGATGTTATATGGCTAAATGCTATCAAACAGTACTGCATGTTACAGAGAACTATTTCATGAAAGGAAGAGTCCAGTAATGCAGCAAACTTCATTGGTGTCTTATTTGAAGAAATTGTCACAGCCACCCCAACCTTCGGTAACCACCACCCTGATCAGTCAGCAACCATCCACATCAAGGCAAAAAGATTATGACTCAATAAAGGCTCAGATGATCGTTAGCATTTTTTAGCCATAAAGCATTTTTAAATTAAAGTATGTACATTTTTTAGATATAATGTGGTTGCACACTTAATAGATTGCAATATAATGTAAACATAGCCTTTATATGCACTGAGAAACAAAAAATTATGTGACTCACTTTATAGCAATATTTGCTTTATTACGATATTTGCTGTATTACAGTGGTCTGGAATTAAACCCTCAGAATCTCCAACGTATGTCCATAGTACCATCATTTTAGAAGTTACCCAAGATAAGTTGAAACAGGTCCCCAAAAAAGACTTGTATGTGAATGTTCATAGCAGCATTATTTACAGTAGCCAAAAACCAGAAACAAACCTAAGTATCCGTTACCTAGCGAATGGTTAAATGAATTGTGGTATATCCATACAATGGAATACTGCTCAGCGATAAAAATTTACATAAACACACAACAACATGCATGAATCTGAGAAATTGTGTGTAGTTAAAGGAATAAGACACAAAGTACTTACCTTAGAAATTCACTTATGTAGTTCTGGAACAGACAAAGCTAGTCTTATAAAGTACAGAAAGCAAATCAATGATTGTCTGGAGTTTGGCATGTGGGGGTTAACAAGGGACCTTTTTTGGGTTGATGGTAGTGTTTTATATCTTGATTGTGGGGTGGCTGCTTATGGATGTATGCATTTGTTAAAATACACTAGGTTGGGTGAGGTGGCTCAAGCCTGTAATTCCAGCACTTTGGGAGGCCAAGGTGAGAGGATTGCCTGAGCCCACAGGTTCAAGACCAGCCTGGGCAACTTGGCAAGACCTCATCTCTGCAATAAAAAAAAAAAAAAAAAAAAAATTAGCCAGGCGTGCTAGTGTGCACCTGTAGTTCTGGCTACTTAAGGCTGAGGTGGAAGGATCGCCTGAGCCCAGCCGGTCGATGCTGGATGGCCGTGAATGTGACACTGCACTCCAGCCTGGGAGATGGAGTGAGACTCCAACTCAAAAACAAACAAACGATAAAGCACACTTAATTGTACATGCAAAATGAGTTTAAGTGAATTATACCTCAAAGTTGATTTTTTTCTTTTGAAGTTTCTGTTAGAACGTAAAGATGTTTTTAGGCATTTCTTATAAATTTTACTGCTAATTATGCCCTTGTTTGTATAGATATTACTTTTCAAGTTTCAAAAGGCCAATTTAAAAATGACATTTTAAATTATTATCTATATGAAATTGGGGATCATTTTCACTTGTATACTATTAGTCCATTTTGATTTTTTTCTGGATTATGTGTTATTTTCAGAAAGCTTTGGAATCTTTTTAAAGTGTGTGTTTTAACAGGATTTTCCTGTCGCTCTTTGGTGAACTTCATAGTTTTATTGTTTAAGAAGTATAAATAACAACAGAACAGAACTACTTTCTGGCACATTTTCCTCTTGCCCTGCGTCTTTTATGTTCAGTAACTCTTAAGTTCCTGTTTTCCTGCCTTTGAACTTAGAAAATCAGAGTCTCTCTCAGATATCTGAAATTAAGAGAAAGCATATAATATTTACAGAGAGCCTGGCAAGGCAAAGTTGCCAATTTCTAATAGATTCTGATCTAATGGTACGGAGGTAGATAAGTTGATTTCCTGTTTGATGGACACACCAGCCTTTGAGGTTTACCGAGTCACCCTAAAGGTGTCTTCCTGCTTTCCTTCTCAGGTTCCTGCATAGGTGGACGGTTGTTGGAGAATCAGCTAGTTGAAGAACTCATGCTTTAAGATCTCAAAATTTCGTAGCTATCTTGTCAAGGTAAACCTAAATTTGATAAAACCCAAATTAAAGGGAACCGAGTCTCTGAAGATATCAGTATCTTGTATGTTTGGCATGTAAAACGTGAGAAGGGCTTTAGGTTTGGTTATCGTGTTTTCAAGAAAGGAGAAGGACTGCTCAACTAAAGTAGTATGTTGGAGTCCAAGGCCAGGTTCACCTGCAGTGCCAGACTATTTATGGCCTAGAATTGTCCTGTCCTGACAGAAGCAGATTAGATCACAGGCATTTCTGTCTAAGCTGCTTCCAGATCAACTCCGGTGGGTCTTAATGCTGGCAACTAGGCTAAAGGAGCCATTTCACCCTTGAGGGGTCTGATTTAGGTCACAAGTAGAAATTACACTAGACTTGGAGTTTGATTAACCTGTGTTTGTATCATGACACTGCTCATCACTGTGACTCTGGTCAAGTTAAATTTTGTCTTGAGCCCTAGTTTCCTCATCTGTATGATGGGAATATTCACTTTACAGAGTTTCCTGGAAAATTAGATGAGTTGAAATAAGTGACCATGATAGTGTTGTGCCTAGCGTTTGGTAAATCTGAGTTCATGTCCTGCCTTTGTTGGGCAGCTTCCTGACTGTGGCCTATGTTACATATAACTGTATGGTCAATAGCCCCATATTCATTTTACAAATTGCTTGATATGTGAGAATCAGGTGATCGAGATCATCTGCTAAATTTTTGTTAATGCGGTGCCTTTTGAAATGGAGGTGGTGCATCTTTGTGTCCCGGTTTGTGTGGTGTACCCGGCCTTCACAATATGCACTGACGTGGCTGGAATTGCATACCACAGGTTGTATGCTGAGAGTAAATCTGATCAGTGGAGGAGCTATAAGATTCAGATTTTTGTTTTTTTATTTATTATATATTTTTATTTTTGTTTTTTATTTTGTTCCAACATGTTATGTGTTGGTCAGAGAAAATTTTGGTTTTCATGAACTCAAGGTAGTGAAGGTTTTTGGGCCGTGGTGCAGCATTTGTAAAAAACTTAATAATGTCCGTGTTTCTGTTTTGAGCCCAATTCTGGTAGCCTGTGTGTAGCCCACATGTTCCTTCCCAGTTGTGGGTCTCGGCAATCGCAGAACGGAAGTGATTATCCAGCTAATATAAAGAAATCCTGCTATGGAGCAAAGAAAGGTGCCCTCACCCCCTCATCAATTACTCCAAATTGGTGTTTATAGGGAATTAAATTCCCTGGTAATTACTCTTGACTCTTTCCCTTTGTCTGTTAGAGCCATCATCAGAGGCCGTACGTGAAAGCCCTGGGTGTTTCCGGCCTCTTCTGTGAGTCAAGCGAGCCATTCAGCTGTTAAGCACCCACATTTGAGGTCTCGGTCATGCTTCCCAACCAGGATTGGTCTCAGTTCCAGGAGATCAGTTGGTCCATAAGAAATATTATAATGCCGATATATGCTCACCCCAATTTGCCGACCAGTACTCACTCTGCAAGGACTCGCAGTGTGGCGTACAACTGACTGGCATTGAGAATAACCTAGATCTTGTTTCAAGCATATACCAATCCAGGGTGAACTTTCTTCCCATGTAGAGAGCATCAAAGAGGGAGGAGGCCTTGTGGGAGGAGCCCTGGATTAGAAGTCAGGGGTGTGGAATCCAGTCCCAACATTACCACCCTTTAGCTGTGTGTCAGTTTCTGGGTCATTTACCTGTTTTGGGTCTCCGTTTTTTCACTTGTGTAATGTAATAGTGGTAGCTTAATTTCTAGCCAACTTTCCAGGATTTTTATTTTATCTTTTATCAGAAGGATAAAATGATACATTATAAATGAAGATACCTTAAAAAACAAAGCACTCCACAAATGTAAAATGTTATTAAATGTAAATTCAGTGACATTATTTCAATATACATATTAGAGAAACAGCATTTGAAGTCTTCCAGGAGCACACAGGTTATTAAAGAGCTTAAACCTCTCTTTGGTGAGGACAGATAAATATGCCTCAGGGCAAGCTTATCTCTTTGAATATCATAACTGGATTTTCTTCTTTTTTTTTTTTTTGAGTTGGAGTCTCACTCTGTCACCCAGACTGGAGTGCAATGGCCGCTCCCGGCCACCGCAGCCTCGACCTGCTGGGCTCTGACGATCCTTCTGCCTCAGCCTTCCAAGTAGCTGGAACTACAGGTGCACGCTACCACGCCCGGCTGATTTTTTGATTTATTGTAGAGATGAGGTCTTGCTTGCCCAGGCGGGTCTCGAACCCGCGGGCTCAGGCAATCCACTCACCTCAGCCTC
>CAUYQG010225474.1:0-11853 GCA_963574415.1 Tarsius wallacei | reverse complement strand
ATTAGTGTCCCTTTGACATGGATCACTTCCTTGTTTTTTCAATATAAGATACTGCAGGACTATCTTTTATGTTATCTGCCCCAGCCCTAGAGTCATCCATTTCTTTAAAAATTCCTGGTTCCTTTTCCTAAAGAAAGATATTAGAAACTAAGGTGTGGGTACTGGGAGTGCTTATTATTACAAAGGTGGCACTGCTCCTAGACCTTCTCAGGAGACAGAGTTAGGAACCATGTATATGTAATTCATGTACACAAACACACACACACACACACACACACACACACACACACACACACACACATGCCTATCTGTATCTACATTAGTCTAAACAAGAGTTCATGATTATGTCTCCAGCTTTCATGCAGTACCACATGGTTCATTCTAACCCTCTTGCCCACCTTTTCAGGAGCATCTGGCTCTGACTGTGAGAAGTCTAGCTGCCACCATCCACCATCCGTTGACTTAATTATTCAGTTCTAGTACCCATGGATAGTGGTTTCAGAATTGTTACCCAATGTCACCCTATGAGAAACAACAGTACCAAATAAAATACTCTGCATGGGTGCAGTTCCTTTTGACTTCAGTCTTACAAATGGCACTCATTTCCAAAGTTACTTAGGTCAGCACTTTTACCCCACACCCTTTGGTTGACTTGTTTCAAGTGTTTGTAATCTTGTTAAATTCTTCTGTTATATTCTGCATTGCCTCCTGAGGAAAAGACACCAATGTTAGGAATCCCTTGCCCCTTACTACAGTCCTGCCTCCAAATACCCACAAAGGAGGCAAAAGTACCCTGGACTACTGTTGTAGGAAAACATTCCATTCTTGCCAACAGCAACAGCTGAAACAGAAGAAAAAGGTCCTTGAATTTCTTCTATATTCTGCATGAATGCATCTAATTGGTGGGACCTAATTTGCATATGGAACAGGTGCAAAGCAATGTTTAAGAAAAACCTGATTTTTTGCTTCCCAGCCTCTGCAGTAGAAAAAAACAGACCTGGAAAGAGTCAGGATGAAAGTGGTGTGGCAATTTACCATCTCCACCTCAGGTGACCAACATGGTAGAGAGGGGATTCCAGGCAGGAGGCAGTTGTAGCAATCCAGGCTTCAAATCGTGTGGGACAGCAGGGAGAAGGAAACAGATTCAAGAGTTAAGGTGTAAGTGAGGCAGGAAGACAGCTTGTTCCTCAGTGTAATAAGGAAGGCATTTTTTTTTCCTACTTCTCTCAAGTTCAGTCATGTTGGTTCATTATAAACAAACCACCCTTCATTGTCACATGTTATAGCTCTTGATTCTAAGGTTTTCTCACCTTAAACATGTGTCCTATTGCCCAATTCGGGACCATGTGCCTGGAGCTAGGCCCCTACTCCCAGCTCAACTGTGCCTTGACTTCCCTGAGACCAACAAAAGATCTCATACCTAGCTCAGCGACTCCTACTTCAAGGAGGGAAAATGTCATATGCAAGTGAGAATGGACCCTTGGAGCCTGTCTCTGGAAGTTTCAGACCTGTCTATACCCGCCTTTTCTTCCTTCCTCCTGCAGTATCCTTCATACCTTGCAGAGTCTTCAATCTCATGAAATTGCAGCACCTGCAGTTAAGTTATGGTTGGGGCCACTGAATCTCTCACACAAGTATTTGTTTCTTTTTTTAAAATCTTGACTTCAAAGAGGGAGTTGAGGTAAGAGCAAAATTCAAATCCCTTTCCTCTCACCTTTATGGATGTTTGGGCAAAGGATCCATCTAGTCTTATCTGTTGGAAACTAAGGTCCCGGTTCCAAAGGAAATGTTGAAGAATGGCATGATGGCCTACTCACAGCAGGGCCTAATCTCAAGCCCTTACTCAGCAGGTCTTGCTTTCTACATGGTCAGTGGGATCCCACAGGCGGTGGGACATTTAAGCAGATTGTATGCAGGAGAAAGCCCAATGAGAACTTACAGCTGCCAATCAAGTGATCTCTGAAGCTCACATTTGTGGCAAGTTGACCTTGTAAGGGAACCAGGAATCTGGTCTCTTCCATGCCCCACTGCTGATCTGGCTCAAGTTGGGTGGGTGTAAAAGGTAATGTCAAAGTTTAGTCTCTGAAGTTGGTTATGGAGTTCAATGGCAAGTTGCTATTTACTAAGATGAGAATGGCTAGGGGTGAAGGGCAGGACAGGGTGAGAGGGTGTATGGAGAGGGAAAATCCAGAAGTTGTTTGAACGTTGACATTTACAGTGTGTCTCAGGCTTTCAAGTGGAGATGACAGAGGAGATAGAAAGTCTGAAGCTAGGTAAGTGGCATGGATATGGGGGTTATCATGGTGTTCAAAGTCATAGGATAGCATGAGGTCACCTGGAGGGCAAACACAGAAAGAAAAGAGAAGAGGCCTGAGGACGGGACCAACCCTGAGGTCCTCCAATTTTTAGGGTCAGTAGGTTAAGAAGAATCTAAGGCATGGATTATGATGTGCAGAGGGCGATAGTGGTGGTTCAGGAGTTGCTTGGAGTGTCCCGGTGCTGGGGGTATTGGCGATATATGGGTGATGGTCATATTGACAGGCAAGGAACAGGAGGCCATGGTGCTGTGGGAGGTGTGAGGATGTGGTGCTCTAGGTCATGCGCTTCTGAACTCTTCTGTCCTTGGAGTGGGACTGAGACAAATTTATTCATAACCTAGTAGCTGCTTTTGTTATTCTCTCATTATGTCCTGCAGCACGTGAAAAGCGTTACATGGGAGTCTTTCTCATAGCTCTCTGAATGTAATTTACTCCACGCTTGAATGAATTTTAAAATACAGGCAATAAAAAGCAGTGGCTTGCTACCAGACACTGGGAGATCAGAATTATATTGTTGAGTCTGATAATGTAAACTCTTGGGGTGGGACATTAACTTTAATTTTGTCTCCAGACACCAGACACCTCTTTCTCCACCCTACAGGACACTGCTAATTCTTCAAATTACATCTGTTAAGCTGAGATGACTAGTATCTATCACACTTGGTTAAAATGGTAAGTAGTTATCCTAATGAAAATAAATATCCTGCCAAGCATAGTTTCTGTGAATGCAGTGACTGGTTTTCCCCTACTTTGATTTCACAGTAAGGATTGGCCTGTTCTGAAGTCCAACATGGCAGGGAGAAAATTATTTTGAGTCCAGCGGTACCCACCCTCTGCATGACTCTTTCCAGTTGTTAACTGTTTCCAGTAACATCCATGCTAGCCTCCATAACTCAAAGACTAGCAGGAAAGAGTAGCACAAGTGCTGTATAGATACTGTGTAGCAAAGGTGTCACAGACTGGCAAATAAGTGTCAAAAGCAACAAGACTACAAAGATGTAGCCCATTCGAATGTGTCTCCAGAAATAAACAAAGCATTCAATAAGTAAAATTATAGCTACAGGCTGGGCTTGGTGGCTCAGCCTGTAATCCCAGCACTTTGGGAGGCCGAGGCAAGTAGATTACCTGAGCCCACAGGTTCGAGACCAGACCAGGCAACTTAGCGAGACCTCGTCTCTACAATAAATCAAAAATTAACCAGGCATGGTAGCACACACCTATAGTTCCGGCTACTTGGAAGGCTGAGGTGGAAGGATCTCCAGAGCCCAGCAGGTCAGTGATGGGGTAGCCATGAGTATGCTACTATACTCTAGCCTGGGTGACAGAGTGAGACTCCAACTAAAAAAATATATATATAACTATGGAATCTGTGTGGGTCAGAGAGAAATCTTGACAGATTACAGTTTGGATGGGTCCAGCGCTACGTTGGGATGCCTCTATAGGTAAAACTGATTCTAGGCAGCTCTCCCCCTGTCACTTTCCCCAGTGGCTGCTTTAGTGGGGGTTCCACATTCTACAGGTCTGAAATGCCTGTGGCTGGTGTCCTTTACACTCTCCACAGGCTGCAGGAGCAGCCTGGTAATTCACTTGTGTGTGCGCTCCAGCTCATCCACCCAGACTGAGCTAGAGTCTCCTTCCTTGTCCAGTACAGTATCCTCTATGGTGTAATCCAGGATCTATCTGGCGTCTTCAGCAGCTTCCTCACACAGTGGACAAGTGAACTTGTGGTCAATGGGATTTTCTCCTGTTAAGCCACACCACCTCTTGCCTGTGACCATGTGGAGCTCAGGGACCGGGTCCTCAGCCAGTGGGATGACCAGTGAATATCAGGACTAGAAGTAATGTGGGCTTCCCCCAGGGTCTAGCCCAGAGTGATCCGGGCTTTGCCCAAGCTGGCTCAAGAACAACCTGGGAAACTTGAGACAGGGTCTGAGAGTCAAGGAGCCAGCTTTGTCCTTACTCCATCCCTGTAGCCCAGGCCAAACAGATCACTTATCTGAAACATGAAGTGCCTGGGGCTGACAGTCCCCAAGTACCCTTTGTGCCTTGATCTTATGCAAGACTTGAGCTGATCTGCCAGGTTGGAGGCCATGCTCAGGACTGGGGGTTGTATCTGGGGTCAATCAGACAGGCTGGAGCACCTTTCTACCCCTCTCCCACACAGGGCCCCATGTGCTGACCACCTGGGGAACTTGCCATTTCCTGAACGTGTCTTTTTCTGGAAGTATCCCACCTCAACCTCTGCTGTTCTTGCTGCTGGGGTTGCTGTCCACTCACCTTTCTCCTGGTGAACTTTTGCTCTTCCGCAGAGCCCTGTCATGCTTTGTCCCTCCACAAGCCCCACCATGCCCACGATGTTTGTTCACAGGTCTATTTCCCCTACACTCCGGGGATCAGATGTTTGTCATATTTACCTCCCTGCCTCTAGCAGGAGGCTTGATATTCATCTCAAGAACCTGAAGTGAATATATGAAGGAATGAATGAAAAATAGGAGTTGATGAACCAGCACTGTTTATCTTGCCCAGGAGAGCCAACTGCTGTGAAAGCATCAGCGGTTCACAAAGCCCTTCTTCCTGTCATGACCCCAACCCTGGCTTCCTCACTTTTAAAATAGGGATAACAATCCCTACCTTTCCAAGTGCCTTAGAGATGAGTGGTAACACATGAGTAGCACCTGGTTCTTGGCAGGTTACTCCACCTTCAGAAGAAATAGTAGAGGAAAGGAGTCTCCTATCATGCTCACGTGGGACTGAGATCTTGAGCTAACCCTCACCCTCACCCTCACCCTAACCCTAACCCTGCGGTGCAGAGGCCAGGACTGAGACTGGGACACAGAGTCTCAGAGCTGCAAGGAAGCTTCCCTGTTCACAGCAATCCCCAAAACTGGCTTCTGAAACAATAGGCAGTCGTCTATTTTAGTAGCAGGAATCTGTAGGTATTGTCTGAATTGCCAGAAAGCAGAGTCACAGAACCCCTAGAATTGTTCATCTGAAGCTATTTTTCTCAGGAAGAGATGAGAGCTTTCCTTGTGGTTGCTTTTGAGCAATGCCACATGCAGTTTCCTGGACCTCTGAATTCTTGCAAATCCATCCATCTAGATGTATCTCGACTTGTGCATTCAAGAGACCTGCCCTGAGCAATAATTGTGTGAGCTCTAGAGAGCGAGAGAAGACTCAGGCTTGTGGGAGAGCGGTAGGGACAAATGGCCCCAGGATGGCATGGTCAGTGTTGGATGGAGGAATCACAGGAGTAGTTCCTGCATACTGGCCAGCTCAGCCTCCTCCTCTGACCAGTGAAGGATCTGAAGCCCAGTCACAGAAATGCACCTTCCTCCACTCAGAACTGAATGCAGGCTCTGCATCCTGCTCCAGGACAAGCTCTCTGTCTATCAGAGTCTCCTGAGGGTTCTGCCCTGCTGCTGTTCTTAGTACAGAGGGTAGAGCACCTTTTCCTAGGCACTGATTGTTACAAAGAAAGGAAAAAGTCCCCGCCTCAGGGAAGACTTTTCTTTGAGCTTGTGTTTGAATGACACAGAACTATGAAGGAATGGCAATGAATAGCATGAGCCTCAGGCAACACTGAGGTGCAGAGGCCAGAACTGAGACTGGACATACACTGGAATGAGACAATGACAAAAGAGTCTGCTTTCCTTTTTGTGAAGGCATCACATTTGCTAGCATGGGGAATTGCTGTTTCAGAAGATGAATTTCTCTCAATGCATTTCAATAACTACAGACTGAGCACACGCTGTGGGCCAGGCATGTCTGAGTTCCAGGTCTGGCCTGAGGGCTCTAAGATTCTGCCTACCACAGTAGCCCCAAAGCCAGGTCTCTGACAGCAATTGGCCAGGTACACAACCTAACCCTGACCAACCAGATTGGTTGAAAATGGAGCCAAGAGCTGGGAGAAAAGGGGACTTCAATATGTTGGTGGCAGCACAATCACTGTCCGGGGAGGGAATGGTGCTATTTACATTGTCCAGAGATCAGCCACATGGAGCAGTTTCCAAGCCAGGTGCTTCTAGGAGTGTCATTTTGCCTATAGTTTAGGTTCCTGCTTTCCCTTTTCTCCCATTTATTTTCCAGTCTGCCAAATACCCTTATACAATATGTTCATTTTCTGACTGAATCATTCAATCAGTTTCTGTATTTCTGTTGCTCACAACTAGAATCTCAACTCAGTTATAACCTGAACTCATACAACTTCCTCTTAATTAACCCTAGCTTTCCTTAAAGTTTTGGTAAAGCCACAGTTGTTCTGGGAAAAATTGGAAAGGTACAAACACACTTCAGATGGGGTGGCTGAAGAGAGGACTGGTTCTCCTCATCAAGGGAGCATTTGGCCGCCATCTCCAGAGATGGCGGCCAAATCCAAAAGAGTGAAGTCATTAGGCAAGGAGCAAGAAGGGGAAGCCATGTCACACCATGACTTTCGTGGGATTTTTTTTAGATTGATGGCCTAATGCCTAAATATTCAACCTGTGACAAGGTATCTCTCTCACAGGAAACTTGTTGATACTGGCAGACATGCTTGTGGCACTTGTCTGATATTTGTACAGTTTATTCCAGCCAAGATAGTCACTCTCTAAGAGAGCCCTGACCAGAAGAAAAGTTAGGTTTGAGCAATTCAACAAAATTCAAGAAATAACAGAAGCAGTTTATTCATTACAGATCCCAGAGATAAGGCAACACACCTCACAGGGACAACAGGAAGAAGAAAGCCATTCAGAAAACATATGTCTCACCAGTGGGTAGGGCGCAAGATAGACAGCGAGGGACCTATGAGCTGAGGCCTTTGTTGGGATCTAGAATATTATCCAAGCAGGTTTCCCAAAGGGAGTTCTAATCGACAGGTTTAGAGCAAGCAGGCACCAGCTCCAGGGAGTCTGGCTATGACTGAGAGGTAGTCACTGTGGCATATCTACACAGGTTATGTGGGGTGTGGGTGTCAGTGAAGCAAGTTAAGTAGGTTGTATTCAGCTGTCTCCTAAGGACATGGTCACCATGAAGAAGTTGTATAAGGCAGATATCTAGACTGATCATGTTGAAGAACTGGAAGGAGATGGAGAACTAGAAACTGTGTCAAGGGTGACTAAGCCCTGATTCTGGCAAGAGAAGGTACAACTTATATCTTAAATGAATGCCAAGGTAACATAAAATTATAGGAATTTGCTACACAAATAATAACAATATCTTATAGCTAAAATGGCTATAGTAACACCAGACAAAATAAATCTTAAGATAAAAAATTTTACTTGAAGCAAAATATCCCTTTATGTAATAATTGTAAACATATGTGTACTTAATTAACAGAACCCCAGAACATGAAAAGCAAAACCTAACAATTCAACAATAATATTTAGAGACTTCAATACCTCACTCTCAATAACAGACAGAACAACTAAACAGAAAATCAACAAATATATAAATTTTTGCAACTCTGTCAATGAACTTGACCTAACTGACATCTATAGAATACTTCACCTAATGGTAGCAGAATGTACATTCTTCTAAAGTACACACAGAATATTCTTCAGGAAAGGCCATGTGGCAGGCCATAAAACAATTGGGGAACAATTGCAGGACCATTTGCTGCTTCACGCCAATGAAGTAAATCAGCAAATGAGCAGCCACAAAGTGAGTATGGAGGTCTTAGAATGTAGAAAGATCTACAACTCTCTTCCCACTCTAGTGCTTGGAGTTTCTAGACAGGAAGACCTAGAACCTCCTTTAAAAGTCTTCCAACTACTTAGATCCACCCAGAGTAGTCTATCTTTGGATTAGCTAAATGTCAACTGATTAGGAACTTTGTATTTGCAAAATCCCTTCATAGCAGCACCCAGATTAGTGTTTGATTGAACAACTGGGCGAATCAAACATGCTACAAAATGCATGCTACAAAATGGCTGCTTCCTCCCTTATGTCCTCCAATTTTCATTAGGGAAATATCCCTTATATTCCATCCTTGCCAGAAAGGTACTAGAAAGAGCATTCTTGGGACTGTAGTATAACAAGTAATTATATTAAATTAATCATTTAAAATATTAAATTAAATTATATATAAATAAATTAAAGTAACCCCATAAAGAAAGCCCCATGTTCAGATAGCTTCATGCCAAATTCTATCAAACATTTACAAAATAAATAATATCAATTGTTTACAAACTCTTCCAAGAAATAAAGGGCTATTTCCCAGCTCATTCTATGAGATCGGTAATGTCCTGATACCAAAATCAGACAGAGACATCACAAGAATACTACAGATTAACATATCTCATGAATACAGACACAAAAATCCTGAACAAAATATTAGCAAGCCAAATCCAAAAACACATTAAAAAGGATTATACAACATCAGGTAGAATTCAAGGTTGGTTTAATTATTTAAAATTACCTAATACAGAATATTAATAGAACAAAGGGAGAAAAGTTCATGATACAGAAAATGCATTTGACAAAATGCAACAATCTTTTATGATTCAAACTTTGGACTTACTGAAGATAAAAGAGAACTTCCTCAACTTGATAAAGGGTATTTATGAAAATTTGTAGCTAATATTATACTTACAGGTGCAAGAGAAAAATACTTTCTCCCTAATATCAGGAAAAGGCAAAGACATCTAATCACATTGCTTTTTATTCAATATCGTACTGGAAGTTCTAGCCATTGCATCAAGGCAAGAAAAGGGAATAAAAACCATCCAAATTGAAAAGGAAGGTATAAAACTGTCTTTACTCACAGATAACATGATCCCATGTGTGGAAAACCTAAGTAATCCACACTTACAAAGAAATCTCTCTAAGAACCAATAAACAAGTTCAGCAAAGTTGCATGATACATCAATATATAAAATTCAATTGTAGTTTTATACACTAGCAATGGACAAACAAATAAGAAAACAATTTCATTTAAAATATTATGAAAAATATTAAATACTTAAGAATAAAATGTAAAAAGAAAGTATAAGACTATAAACATTGCCAAAAGAAATTAAGGAAGATTAAAATAAATGAGGAGATTCTCTATGTTCATGGATTGGAAGACACTATATTCTTAAGAAGTTAGTTCTTGTCAGACACAAACCTTATATAATCCCAAGAGGCTTTCTTATAAAATGAACAAGGAAATACTCCAAAATTGCCAAACAATATTAGAAAAAAAAGGAACAAAGTTGGAGGACTTATACTTCCCAACTATAAAGTCTACTATAAATCTAAATAATCAATACAGTGATGCTTGTATAAGGATAGACATATCAACCAATGAAACAGTACAAAATGATTCAGATAATTCATGGAACAGAATAAAATAGTAAACCTTTATATTTATGGTCAACTAACATTCAACAAAACTTCAAGAAAATTCAATGGAGAAAGGAATATGCAACAAATGATATTGGAACAATTGGATATCTACATGCAAAAAGATAAATTTAAGCTTTTACTTAACAGTATACACACACATTAATTGAAAATATATCATAAACTTAAATGTAAGAGCCAAACTCATAAAATCTTTGGAAGAAAACAGGAAAAAATCTTCATGACTATGGGTTAGGTAGAGAGAACTTAGATATGTTACAAAAAGTATGATTCATAAGAGGAAATAATGGATCAATTAAACTTCATCAAAATTTAAAACTTTTTCACTTCAAAAGACACCATTAAGTAAATGAACAGTAAATAAAACTCTTCCAATTTATTAAACAATTCAAATGAACCACAGAATGATAGAAATGATTTTTAAATCATATATCTTATAAAGGGCTTCTATTCAGAATATTAAAAAATTCTTATAAGTTAATAAAAATAAAATAACTCAATTAACATGGGCAAAAGATTTTAATAGATGCTTTACCAAATAAGTTACTTAAATGGCCAATAAGCACATGAAAAGATGTTCAATGTTATTCGTCAATAGAGAAATGCAAATTTAAACCAGGAAATCCAATTTCACACCCACATACATAACCAAATTTTTAAAAAAGATAGACTGATCATGCTACTATTCTTCAGCCAGGGAACAGAGCAAGACCCTGTCTCTTTATTTAAGTTCTTTTTTTAAAAAGACAATAACAAGTGCTAACAAGAATGTGGAGAAATTAGAACCCTCATATAATCCTGGTAGGATCATAAAATAGCCATGTTGGAAAACAGGCAGTTCCTCAAAATGCTAGCTATGAATTTGCCATGTGAAACAGAAATCCCACTCCTAAAAATCTCCCCAGGAGAAATGAAAATAAATGTCTATGTGAAAACTTGTGCATGAATGATCATAGCAGCATTAGTCTTAATAGCCAAAAAGTAGAAACCACCAAAATGTTACTCAATTAGAGAATGGATAAACAAAGGTGGTATATCCATACAATGGAGTATTATTCAGCAATTAAAAGGAATGAAGTTCTAACACATGCTACAAAATAGATAAACCTCAAAAACACTATGTTAAGTGCAAATACCTAAAAGCAAAAGACCATATATTTTATGATTACATTTATATGAAATGACCAGAAGAGGAAAATCTCTACAGTTCTGAAAGGACATAACATGGCTTTAATATACCCAATGAGCAGACATTTTAACGTTGCCTAAATCTCATGTCTTTCTAGTGGTTCACTTAACTTACCCTCTAATCACTACCCAAGGACAGAACCGGTTTCTGAGGTAACTATTGATACTTGTTTTACAACTCCCCTCCCCAGCCTGTTTTGTACCTATTAGCTTTTCTATTTCAAACATTTGCCTCCCCCATAAGACTCAAGGTAACCTAATCAGCACTTTGCGACCTTCTTGACACAGTCAGATCCCATCACCATGGCAGCAATCATATGATTAACCCACCCATCTGCCTGCTGTCCATCACCTGACATCAGTACCTGCACTTACCTGCCCCTTCGTGATGATGTGGAGCAGACCATCACCCAATCACCTTAATGACCTGCCTCCATCAAAGGGAAAGATTAAAAGGACTCAACCACGAGCAGTCAGTCACCATTGCCAGGTCATTGTGGTCACTGCCTTGCTAAGCTATGGTGTGACCATGTGCTCTTTGAGCTATGGCCAGGCCATGTTTTCTTAAGCTTTGGCCCCCTCTCCTACCTTGGGGAGGTGAATTTCCTCTTCTCCCCCCACCAATTTACTTTCTAAATAAACTATATTTTCTAATCTAACTTCCATGCAATTCTTTGCATCTTTCATGTGGCATCGGATCACACACTAGACACCCACATTCCAGCGGGTCTGCCCTAACTAACATTCTGGAGGCCCAACTGGGAGTGGGACCCTAACAAGTCCAATATACATTATAAGTCATTTCCCCCTTATTCCCCTTATTCATGAGAGACACACTCCCCCAGTGGATGCCTGAAACCAAACCTTATATACACTGTTTTTTCCTAACCAGCAATGGGTGGGTAGTGTGTTCAGCATGTATACACTGGACAAATGAATGATTCATGTTCTGGGAAAAAGAGAAGGATGGCATGAGATTTCATCACGCTACTCAGAACGGCGTGCCATTTAAAACTTATGAATT
>CAUYQG010225469.1:0-18986 GCA_963574415.1 Tarsius wallacei | reverse complement strand
GCATCCCAGAGATTTTGGTAAGATGTTTCTTCATTTTCATTTGTTTCCAGGTATCTTTTAATCTCTGTTTTGATTTCATCATTGACCCAGGAGTTGTTTAGCATCATGCTGTTTAGTGTCCATGTCTTTGTGGGTTTGGGGTTAACCTTGTTGGTGTTGATGTTTATTTTTATTCCACTATGGTCCGAGAAGGTGCATGGCAAAATTTTAACCTTTTAAAATTTGCTTATGCTTGATTTATGGCCATTATGTGGTCAAACTTAGAGTACGTTCCATGCAGTGATGAGTAGAATGCATATTCTGTGGTCATTGGATGGAGTGTTCTGTAGGTATCAATTAAGTTCATTTGGTCAAGAGTCACAATGAGGTTCTAGATCTTGTTACTGATTTTTTGTCCTGATGATCTGTCTAGGGTTGTGAGTGGGGTATTGAAATCCCCAGCTATTATAGTGTTAGAGTCAATATCTTTTTTGATTTTACCTAGAAGCTGCTTTATGAAAGTTGGTGCTCCTGTGTTGGGTGCATATATATTTAGGATGGATATTTCTTGTTGATGGATTGAACCTTTTATCATTATGTAGTGGCCTTCTGTATCTTTTTAAATTTTTGATAACTTAAGGGATATTTTGTCTGAGATTAAGATCATGACTCTTCCTTTCTTTTGTGTTCCGTTCACCTGAAAATTTGTTTCCCATCCTCTTACTTTGAGTCTGTGAGTGTCCTTTCTAGTGAGGTGAGTCTCTTGAAGGCAATAAATTGGTGCCTGGTGATATTTTATCCATTTTGCCATTCTATGTCTTTTCAGTGGTGCTTTTAGTCCATTCACATTCAGGCTAATTATTGAAATGTGAGAGTTGATCCCCATCATAAGGTTCTTACAGAGTTGTTGTTGTTGTTCCTATTTGTGTGTTGTCTTTCTTTTGGTTTTGGAGTTGGTTCATGTGTGCTTTTAATCTTTTGCCTGTACTTTTATGAAGAATGCTGTTGTTCTTTTTTCCTTTTCTTCTGTGTTCAATACTTTCTTAAGTGTTTCTTGTAGAGGTGGTCTGGTGGCAGCGTAGGTTCTTAGGGATTGGATATCTGGGAAAGATTTCAATTCTCCTTCACTGATGAAGCTTAACTTGGCTGGGTAGGTTATTCTTGGTTGAAATTGTTTATCTTTTAGAACTTTGAAGATAGGGCTCCAAGCTCTCCTAACCTGGAGGGTTTCTGTAGATAAATCTGCTGCTATTCTAATTGGTCTTCCCTGTAAGTAGTCTGACCTTTTTCTCTTGTTGCCTTTAGGATTTTTTCTTTTATACCTACTTTGTTTAGGTGAATTATTATGTGTCTGGGAGTTGGCCTTGCAGGGGTTCTCTGAATCTCTTGTGTTTGAATTTTTGCATCACTGATGAGATGAGGGAAGTTTTCTTGAATGATTTCATGAAATGTTTGTTCCCGTGTGGCCTCTGACTCTCTCTCTGCCTCAGGAAGGACAATTACTCTTAGGTTGGGTCTCTTGAAGTAATCATTCACCTCTTGAAGGTTTTGTTCTGTCTTTTTAAGCTTCTTTTCTATGTTTTTGACAGTCTGTGCGTTAGTTCTGTATTTTGGTCCTCAAGCTCTGAGATTCTTTCTTCTGCTTGGCCCATTCTGCTTTCCATGCTTATTAGTTTGTTATTCATTTCCATCACAGTATTCTTTACTGCTGTTATTTCTGTCATCAGCTCCTTCCTATTTTCCTCTTGCCTCCCCTCAATTTTTTTTATTCTTTCTATTAGTGTCTTGATGTCTAGGTTTGTTGCATGTGACCAGTCATTCTGGGGGCTCTTCATTGTTGATGTTCTGAAGTCTGTTTTCTCAGTGTCTGACCTCCCAGGGGTCTATGTGAGACCTATATTCTTCTTTTGGTTTTTCTTCATTTGTGCAGATCTTTCCTCCCTACTTTTTCCTTTCCTCCATGTCACCGTCTTCTTTAATTCTGTTATTCAGGGGTGGAGGGGTTGCTTTTACTTCTGTTTGTTCAATCTCCTATTCTTCCTTATGTATATCCTCTTGCTTTGTTCAATTCTGGAGTTGACCTGTAGGTTGGGGGCAGTCCTTTTTGCAGTTTTGAGATTTAATTAAGAGGGGAGGTGTGATTCAAAATCTATCTGCAGATTCCTGTATCCGCCAACAGGTGTATGGAAAATCTGAAACCCACTTCCCACTGCCTTGGAATCTGTCCATGCAGCAGGTTGTAGGTTTACTCCCTGAAAGCAAAATGAGGTTAACAGAGGGAAGAGAATGGAGCAGGCAGTGGGGGGAAGAGAGGGGTGGAGAGAGAGAGGAGTAAGAGGGAGAACAGATGAGCATAACAACTAACAAATGAAGAGAGACACAAAGACTGAAACAAATATAAACAGTAACCACGACTACAAACTAACCATCAACCATACGAAAAAACTAAAACATACAATGATGCTAACGTACAAGCTAGTCAACCTCCTTATTGGTGTGCTATTCCTTTATACAAAGATGGGTTTACAGAGAAATTTTAAAAAAAGAACAAAACAAAAGGAATACATAAAGTCAATAAACTAACAGAACCAACCAAGCACACTCTGAGACTTTTCCTTTAAGTCCAATGTCCTTTCAGCTCTGATTTCTAGCTGTCTTTGCAGGCTGTTAGATTTGTTCACAGTTAGGGTCAGTTGCCCCTGGCCTGCTGTGAAGGGCAATTCGGATCTGGGCTCCCTGCCCAGTCTATCACTCAGATCTGGCCTGTGTCTATTTATCAAGGGGAAGGGTTTCTGTCTTTCCCTTTTTGATGTTGTTACCTTGGATGCCCAGCAGGTGGTGCTATCTCACTGCTCCAGTTGATCTTTAGGCAGGGTGGAAGTCAGAGGGCAACCAGGACAGGAGGGAGCTGGCAATGGCAGCTGCCGCCTCCCAGTACACGGAAGGATCTCCACGATCCTGGCTCCGGGTGAGGGGCGTGGCATGGCGGTGGCAATGGAAGTGGCAGCAGCGATCTCAGTAGATTGTGCTTGCGGGGGCTTCACGGTCCCAAGTCATGGGTCGCCTCAGGCATGGGTGGGGCGATGGCCCCAGAGGTGGCATCCACGGCTGCAGCGGCGCTCAGACCACCGTGATGTTTGAGCGGTGGTGGCGGTTGAGCTCTGTGTGAAGAGTAGGCTGCCGAAGATGGGAGCTACAGCCCGCAGGAGAGAGCTAGATTCTTTACGCATGTTCTCTTTTGTGGAGGGTCTCGCAGACCAAGCTGCCCTGTGGCCATCTTGCTGGAAGTCTCAACAATTCTGTTAGGGACAGGGCAAGGAAGGACAGGGAAAGGAAGCTCGAGTGATGGTATGTGGCAAGGTCCGGTCGCACTGATGACTGAGCTGTTGATGTGGAGAGCTCAGCAGAAGGGCTGAATCAGGATGGGAGGCTGGACAACCTCCATGGACTGGCTTTGACCCTGACAGACAGTAATCTGGTGTGCCCATAGGCCTTGGGATTAGAATGTGGGTGAAGGAAATTATGAGGGAGCATGAAACCCCTCACTTGGTTTGGGAATATTTACCTGCCTTTTTTCTCTTTCTTCTTTTAAATAAATATTTATTCCTCTTCCATATACAAGGAGAGACCCTCCAAAACCTGGAGTTTATTTATAAAATATTGTGTCTTTATTCTTACGTGTTTAAACTTCAATCACCTTCAATGTACTCTCTGTTTGATGCAATACGCCTATCCAGATGCTTTTTTCACTGAAAACACTTTTTGAACTCATCAATTTTGATGGCTTTTAGTGCTTTGTTTTACCTCTTCTACATGGGCAAAATGGACTTTTTTCATCCGGGGGAACACAAAGAAGTTGCTCGAGGTGAGGTCAGGTGAATAGGGAGGGTGAGGCACAGGGGTCATGCCACTTTTGGTCAAAAAATGCTGAACACTCAGGGCAATGTGGGGAGGTTGCTTGTGTAAATCACCCATCATGAAATGGGCAAACTTGTTGAAAGAATCTCCAAAAAATATTCACTGAAGTCAACAACACTAGCTGGTACACTGATACCAATGGGTTCCTAGAACACTTACCTAGCTGGGGAAGCCTGTACTACAAGGGAACTGCTTGCCAAAAAATAATCTGATATTTTGGGGGGTTTTCCCTTGCAAATATGTTAATGTCTTTACTATTGTTATAATATTTTATATGTTTCTTAAAATATTTACATGTAAGAGGAGCAAAAAGCTTTTAAATTTGATTTCAGTATTAATTTGTTTATTGTTTTCACATAAATATCAGTATTTGACTGATTCAAAATTGAAAAAAACTTTTCAGCATATTGTCTGAAAAGCACTGCAATAGACTACATTAAAATCAAGAAATTCTATTCATTAAAAGTCATCATAAAGAGTGAAAAAAACACCTCCTCTCTACAATAAATTAAAAAATTAGCCAGATGTGGTGGCACGTGCCTGTAGTTTCAGCTACTTGGGAGGCTGAAGCAGAAAGATCACCTGAGCCTAGCGGGTCGAGGCTGTGGTGGCCATCAGTGTGTCACTGCATTCCAGCCTGGGTGACAGAGTGAGGCTCCAACTCAAAAGAAAAAAAAGAGTGAAAAAACAAGCCACAAAAACAGGAGAAAATACTTGCAGCACATAAAGCCAACAAAATACTAGGATATAAAATACATAAATAACTCATTCAAATTAGAAAAATGGGCAAAAAAACTTGGTCACTTCACATAAGAGAAAATCACAGTGGCCAATAAGCATTTGAAAAGGACTTAATTCATCAGGAAGTGAAAATTAAAACCACAGTGAAAACTACACACTCAGCAGACTGGCAATAATTTAAGTGTCAATTCTGAATGTTGATTGAGCATACAGAAGGTCTCATACAGGAGAAGGGACTTTAAAAAAAATGGAATTATCTTTTGGAGGGCAGGCCCCTTGTAGTACACTTGAAATTTGTTCCTCCAGATCAAAAGGTCAACCAAAGTTTTTATCTGGAAGGTTTGAGAAGGTTGCATCGTGATTTGAGGAAGAAACGTCCCGAGTTGTGACTCTGGTTCTTCCACCATGACAACACACCTGCCCACACTGCACTGAGTGTTCAAGAGTTTTTGACCAAAACACAGCATGACTCCTGTGCCCCTCTCTCCCTATTCACCTGATCTCACCCTGAGCAACTTTTTTTTTTAGTTTCCCTGGATAAAAAAAGTCTTGGAAGGGAAACATCTTGCTGATGGGAAGAGGTGAAACAAAAAATAGCAGAAGCACTAAAAAAGCATGACAACTGATAAGCTCAGAACTGTTTTGAGCAGTGGCAAAAGTGTCTCGATAGGTGTATTGCATCAAACGGAGAGTAGTTTGAAGACGACTGAAGTTTAAACATGTAAGAATAAATATGCAATGTTTTAAAAACTAATTCTGAGGTTTTTTTGGAGTCCCCACTTGTATTGCTCATGAGAGTTTTAAAACTTGTGAAATCACGTTAGAAAATTCTCTGGGTCGGGCACAGTGACACAAGCCTGTAATCAGCCCCCCCCAATTCCTGGGATTACAATTCCTGTAATCCCAGGAATTTTGGGGGCCGAGGTGAGAGGATTGCCTGAGTCTGCCGGTTCGAGACCAGCCCAGGCAAGATGGTGAGACCTCATCTCTACAATAAATCAAAAAAAAGGAGCCGGATGTGGAAGTGCTCACCTGTAGTTCTGGCTACTTGGAAGGCTGAGGCAGAAGGATCGCTGGAGTCCAGCAGGTCAATGCTGGGGTGACTGTGAGTGTGCCACTGCACTCCAGCCTGGGTGACAGAGTGATGCTTTGACTCAAAAAAAAAAAAAAGAAAACTCTCTGGCAGTATATATCTACAACAGCTCAATCTACCTATGCCCTATGAGCTAGCAACTCCATCCCAGACGCACCACAAATATTTAACTATAGTCAAATGGCAGGTGCAAAAATTCTCAGAGCAGCATTATCTGTAATAGCTCCAAACTAACCTAACTGAAATGTACCATCACCTGAAGAATGGGTGAACTGTGCTATATTCATTCAATGGAACACTAAACAGAAATGAAAATGGACAATCCACAGCCTCACACAACAGCATGGATGCATTGCCCATACATACACAGTTGTCAAAGGAATTCATCAGTTCTACGAGAGAAGCAGCAGGACATTTAAGGGTGAAGATGGGTCTATAAATTCAAAGAGCTCTCGGTGCTGGCACTCTCTTGTCCAGAGAATCAGCGCCATCTTGGAGTGAAGGCACGATGGAAAGAAGGTAGATATTATGGAATCTTGGGCTGGGGGAAATTTCAGATTCCGATTTAGAGTTCATGGCATGAAAGTTAGAGACTAAGACCAGAACTGAGACCGCCAGATCCCTCTGCTGGAGTACCAGCACTAGCGTTGTCAGGACTTGGGGTAGATGGAGAGAGAAAATTATCCTGTGGCTGGAATTCCCAAAGGGCTAGGCGGAGGGGAGCTGCAGGAACCAAAGACCTTGGGATATCAGGATTGGCAGATACAGGTAACCTGCATGGCCAACATCCCCTCCCAAGGACCCCACTCCTAATGCCATCGCACTGGGGATTCGGTTTCAACATGTGAATTTCCAGGGAATAAACATTCAGTCGACAGTCGTATGAGACTAATTTACTTTCTGAACTTGAGAGATGTACCCATGCTTTGCCCTTTCTCTGTCAGCACAAATAATGAAGAGTTAGCTAGCTCTCTTAGAAATGAGAGCTATTGTCATTCACACAAAGTTACTGCTTTCACCGCCTAGCTTACTGTAAGAGGCACAGAACTCTCTTACACTCCAACAGAACTCCTCTCCTGCTGGGCCCCCCTTTAGAAAGAAAAGCTTCAAATGTTACTCAAAAACTGTATGTGGGAAAAGGGTTCTGTCTGGCAACCGTATGAAACAAAATGTAACATGTTATATGAGAGTGAGAATTAATTTTCAGTCGCCTCCTCTGTGCTCCTTTGAAGGCTGCAGATTGCTGCTTTTTTAACTCATGTCTGTGAGTGACTCACTATGGAGGATAAGTTTCTCTCTAACTCAGGAAGAGAACGAGGATGAAGAGTCTACTGCAAATCCTGTTGGTTCACAGTTTGAACGTTTGTTTTGAACAGACGTTAATACGAATTTGTGGCTTTAAAACACTTCTTCCATGACACCAATGTTCCATTCCCATATCCCCTGTGGAGGGCTTCTGTCACCCCCTTTAACACCACGTCTCACCTGACAGCAAGGAACACAGTCTCCCTTTGAATATGCCAGTTTGTAAGCAGAGGATAATCTCCCTTCCGAGTCAGAAAAATAGGACTACATTTTTGAGGGGGGAAAGGTACCTATCTCCCTATATAAATCATAGATTTTTATGCTGTATTTATTAGTTATATCAGTAAAAGATGTATGAAGGATCTATTTAGGGCAGATACCATGCTAGGGTGCTGGAGACATGACATTGAACCAAATATGGTCTCCAACCTCGAAGTTCTAGTTGTCTGAAGAGGGTAAGGACTTGACCGCCATGGACTGATATGAGAGCTCTTTACTAATCTTTAAAACTTCCACGTTTGTATCTAGATTCACCATTCCTGTGAGCACCAGTCTCCTCTTTTAGATTATGAGAAGGGAAAGCATGGACTTAAATGTTCATTCTCTTGCCCCAGCCAGCTGTGTCCCTGTGACACTTTCCTGAGGTGTGTTTGTCTAAAGAAGACCCAATGCACAAAGGTGGCTCTAACGGGGTGGCACCATGTCCACGGGCAAATCAGCATGTCCTCACTCAACAATGGAGGACTATTGGGAATCACAGCCAGAATCCCTTTTTTTTTTTTTTTGAAAAGGAGTCTCACTCTGTGGCCCAGGCTGGAGTGCAGTGGCACGCTCACAGCTACTGCAGCCTCGACCTTCTGGGTAATCCTCGACCTTCTGGGTAATCCTTCCACCTCAGCCTTTTACGTAACTGTAACCACAGGTGCACGCCACCATGCCTGGCTAATTTTTTAATTTATTGTAGAGATGCAGTCTCACCAAGTTGCCCAGGTTGATCTTGAACCCCTGGACTCAGGCAGTCCTCTTGCCGCCACCTCCCAAAGTGCTGGGGTTACAGGCGTGAGCCACTGCACCTATCTGTAATCATGTTCTGAGAAGGATGATTCTTGTTCAATGAAACGCCCGTCTTTTCCCCGAACCCTTGTCTGGAGCTGATTTTGGAAGCAAGGGCGAGAGAAAGCGTAGTTGTTTTGTGTAACAGAGTAAGAAGAATTAGGAGTTCTTAGTGACAAACAATGAGGGAAGGGATGAAAGGGAATATGGAGAGGTCAAGGAGGAAGTAGGCAAAGGATGGAGAGGAAGGGTGGAATGAAGCCAGGATGCTACACAGAGTGAAATGGCCAGGAGACCACCCTCAGGGGTGCAATGGCCAGAAAGGTGATGTCTGAGAGTCAATTCACAGCAATTTATGTGACTGCAGGGAAGACGCCTCCTCTCCCAATCTCCCCTACCCTGCAGGAAAGTCATACACACGACTTGTAGGAACAGGTACTGGAGAGCGTGGTAGACAGAATAACGACCCCCAAAGTTGCCCTAAGCCCTGGAAACCATGATTGTGTTAGGTGACCTTGCAGATGTGATTACCTGAAGGGTCTTGAGGTAGGGAGACTGCCTTGGATTATCTGGGTGGGCCTGACGTAATCACAAGGGTCCTTGAAAGTGGAAGAAAGGAAACACCAAGAGAGAGGTAGCTACAGAGAAAGCCACAGAGAGGCTGACTCTGAAGATGGTGGAAAGGGCCGACCTCAGCCCCTGGAAAAGGCAGGAAAATGGAGTCTCCCACAGAGGCCCTGGGAGAGAAAGTGGCCCTAAATTCTAGCCCTGTGAGGCCCCTGTTGGATATGTGTCCTCCACAACTATAAGCTAATACCTTTGTGTCTTTAAGCCACTACATTTGTGGCAATTTGTTACAGCAGTCATAGGAAACTAATACAAGGTGTAAATCAGAGAGAAGAGCTGAGTGCAAAGACAGGAAAATCTAAGTATGATTTAGGGGCCGTCATTAGACCAAGGGTTGCTGTGGCATGTATAACAGAATTTAAAGTCAGAAAGATCAGCTTGAGTCAGACTGTGGGGAGCCTTATGGGAGAGGTTAATGAATTTAGACACCATCTTTGGGCCATGGAAAGCCACGGAGAGGTTCAAGTACGGAGTATGGCAATAAACAGAATTTCAGAAGTGGGGACCAGGAGCTCTCTGTCAGGATGCCTGGGTCTGCCTCGGGGGCTCACGGAGTCAGGGGAAGTGACCCAGTCCTGGGTCGACCATTCCCACACCCTCTTGCCTTGTTGACTGTTTCGTGTTGGGCTTCTGCTTCAGATTTCATTGAACAATGGATCTTGTGGCGAAGATAAATTGAAAACCACGCACAAGCCCAAATCACTGTGCCAAGAGGCGAAGTGTCTCGTTCTGAATCGCCCAGCCGGAAGGCAGGAGGGCAGGGATTTACTCCCTAGGAATCCCAGTTCTCAGTCCTGGACTCTTCTGGTGGGGGCCAGAGGGATTGAAAGGGGGAGTCAAAAAGACCCTCTTTTAGGTGATCCGGTATTAAGTCCTGGCCTATGGAAGCTTCCAGCAAAAAAGGAAGGGCTTGGATATGGAGTGAGAGTACTAAGAGAGGAGATAGAAACCGGCTAGGCAGAGAGGGAGGGTCTTGAGGAGAGTTATCACCTGCGGGAACACCCCATGTACCACCCCCATTATATAATTGTTGACTGACAAAGTGGTTAATGTGGTTAAGAGCATCCTCTCAACCCAGGATGTACTGCTGAAAAGGTCTTTTTGCTGCTTAAACACAGGCACTTGTTTAACTAAATGTCCTAACTTGACCTTGGCTTGTTATAATATCATTAACAAAGCATTTGTATTGTGGTTTTACCCACCCCCACCCCTATGGGTTTTTCCTTGGTACTTATGGGTAATATTCAAGATGGAGTAACTTTGGTCAAGGACCCACATGTACAATAAAAATTGGGTCTCAGGAAGTAAGGGGCAGTTGAGATGTAAATGAGAGAAACAACCCCAGCAAAAATAAGAAAAAAACACAAACTTCTAGCACCAGTAATCCATTTCGGGCCTCCCCCCCCCCCCCACCTTCTCTGGAGAGCATTGTTGCTTTAATAAACTCCTTTCACTCATCCTTTTGGTATCTACATTCCTTCATCTTCTTGGTCATGGGACAACAACCCGAGGTTACTGGTTCAAGCTGACAATGGAGTTAAAAACTCCTGCAACAGTACCTGAGTCATGAGTCACCATGCCTGGGAGATCCAGCAGACCCAGGGGCACCCATGCTTCAGCCTGAAGTCAGCAGGTGCTAGTGAGAAACACCTCACCGACACCCCCTCAAGTCCAGGGGTTCACAGACAGGGGGAAGTGGACACCTCGGCGCTCCAGCACAAAGGCGAATCACATTAGCAGACCCCAAAGAGGCATGATAAAGATGCCAGGGATGCTTTCATGAGGAGGGTTCAGGCTTGGATTAACAAAGGAGGAGGCAGAGACCCGGACCCCCAGAGGAAACAGACCCCACCCCATTTTCTAACCTCCTCGTGCCCTGGTTCCTGGGAACCTGAGAGAATCATAACGCCACAAGCTCTGCATGTGTTCAGAATGAATGTTTAGAGCCTTGTGGTGCTCCAAGCATGCCTTTCAGTTGTCAGGGTGTTATTACTTAAGCAGGAGCACTGTAATTATTTGAGCATTATCATAATACACAAAGTGCTTCAAGCAGCAAGAAGCCTTTGATGAATTAGTCATTCTTTTGATCTCTCCAGTTTTGTGGTTCTTGTTCAAAGACATCTTTTTAAAGTATTCAGATTCATGGAAAAGCTACCATAGCTCTTAGCAAGATTTTTTTTTTCTCCCTGACTCCAAATCTCGATATCTTACCACTTTCGGTATGTTGCCCAGACTGGTCTCGAACTCCTAGGCTCAAGCAATCATCCTCCCTCGGCCTCCCAAAGTGCTGGGATTACAGGCATGAGCTACCGCACCTGGCAGAATATCAAGGTCTTAGCTAGCAAAGATAATGATTCCAAAGGTGAGTTCTCCTTGAAATTGAAAGTGCATGTTCACCACTTACACTTTCTTTTATTACTTTCTTTCGAGATCAGATTATTTTTATCTTTGTTATATGAAAAGCATTTAATTTCTATATTTTAATCCAGGTAGAGAAGACAGAAGAAAAAACTCACCTCCATTAAAGGAAATCCGGCATCCCAATGTCATTAGTAAAGCTGAGTTGACACATCTTGGTGCTCTCTGGTACCTCTCCACAGGCGTGTGAAGACGTGAGCAGCTTAACCAAGTGTCCCTTCTGTATCACAGATGAGAAAGCCCTTGAGGGCTGAGATAGCCTTACCCAGATCCGCGGAAGGAAATCAGATGATTACAGGGAAGGAATCCTATGGTTTTGTTAGGCAACCCCTGGTTTGGCCCCGCTTACTGTTCAAAGGAGCCCAGGGCCTGCCTCGGGACATGGCAGAGGAACCAGGACAGAACTGAGGTGTCACACAGACTTATTTTCTGAGGGACCTGGAGAACTGTTATTGTTTATGTTAACAAGTTGCTTGGTTCTCAACCCTGGCCGCAAATCAGACTCACCTGGACAGCTACTTTGAAGCTTTCCATTAATGGAAAGCTTGATGACATCTCACGAATCACTTACCAGCAACTCGACCGTACTTTTTAAGGAAATAGTGAAAAACAAATCGCTTCGTGTTAAATAGTATGGTGTTGGAATCAATTATTTTATTGTAATGATTTTTGGCTTAAAATGGAATTTTGGGCATTGAGAAATTTATGACAAAAAATCAAAACTTTATGTCTTATATTTTTTTCTAATGGGTGGTAATGCGGGACACAGTCACCAGCACGCATTGCAGGCTCACTGATACATGTTGTGCGGTAGTAATTTTGGTGTCTTCCACCTGGTGTTTTTCTATTTAAGCAGACAATGCAGTCTCATTTTCTTCCTCCCACATTAATGATATGCAACTTATTGTCCAATATGTCGTTCAAAGATAATGTGGAAGGATGCACTCGTGATTCCTGAAAACCACTTCGCAACTGATCAGAAGCTTGACGAACGTCCAGTGGGATATAGGTTTCTCCTTGTTTTTTTTAATGGAAAGCTTCAAGGAAACACACGTTTTTGAAAAATTTGCACCAGACTTATTTGACAAACTTATAACTTTGATTATAAGTGTGTCCCGTATAATCACCAGCAATCTCTTTATGTCCCCTCAGAGGGGACATCCAAGTGGTTGACTAGATTTACAATGTCCCCTCAGAGGAGACTTCTGAGTGCAAAGGGTTTAATTCTGATGTCACCAAAGGAATTCTTATCCATTGGCTTGTGGTTGGTATTCCTCAAAGCCTCCCAATGGTTCTGACATGTAGGCAGGGCTGTGGTTCCCACCAGGCAATATTTTTCAAATTTCCTTTGGAATAAGAATCACCAGGGTGAGCGTTAGGCATGCAGAATGCAGGCGTCTACTGACTTCACCCTGGGACCACCTCCTTCCCCAGATTCTAGGGCTGGCAGGTCTGGAGTGGAAACTGGAAATCTACTTGTCGACTGTGCAACCCTAATGAATCCAATGCCAGTGCGTGGTACCCCCTGCCTGTCTTCCCCCATCCCGGGGCCCTGCAGCCTGCTCTGGGGAGCACTGACTTCCAGTAGTTGTCATTTGTAGGAGCCCAGCCGACCATTGCCGTGAGACCAGGACAATGTCCTAAGAAGCGGACACACTGGGAAGGGATGCTTGGCTAGGGCCCCTAAAACAAAGGCCACAGTTCTTCACAAGAGCCTCTTTGTCTAGGGAGTGCTGACAATGTGATGGGAAGAGGAAAAAGAATGGATGAATGTGGTAGTGGCACTTACAGAAAACACTCAGATGGTAAAATCAGACCTTTAGGAAGTCCTCTAGTTCCCATCAATGATTGAAATCTCAGTGCTTCCCAGGCTCTACCCTTTCCCATAGTCCCTGGGTTCTGCAAGAACATATTGGCATCTTAAATTTCAATGATAGGCCGAATTTCAAAGAAGAGTTAATCTGAGCATCTACACATTACTTCCCACCACACATTGCAGACATCCCGTTGTTTTCGCTTCGCCCAGCTTTTGTTCATCCTGTTTTTAACTTTTATTTATTTACTATCACTATTTTTTAATTTTAGAGTTATGGGTACATGTGAGGATTTGCTGCATATGTAAGTTTCATGCAGGTGAGGTTTGGATTTCTTAGCGAGCCCTCTCACCCTCTGGGAGTGGACACGCACCCAACGGGTGGTTGGGTGCCCCTTAGGCCCCCACTCCTTCCCTCCTCCCTGTTAGCATGCCCCAGCATCAGTTGTTCATGGCTTTGTGCTCATGTGCCCAATGTTTAGAGCATTATGTGTAGAACATGCAATATTCAGATTTTTGTTTTTGTGACAGTTTGCTTAGAATGATGGTCTCCAGCTGCTTCCATGTTGCGGCAAAGGACATGATTTTGTTCTTCTTTATGACTGCATAATATTCCATCGTGCATATGAAAATTTTCTATATCCAGTCTGCTTTTGATGGGCATCTGGGTTGGTTCCATGTTTTTACTATTGAGTTTACTATTGAGAATAGTGCTGCAATGAACATATGTGTGCAGGTGTCTTGGTAGAGCGATTTATGTTCTTCTGAGTATATTTCAGGTTATATATGGATTGTATGAGAGCTCAATTTTTAATTCTTTTTTTTTTTGAGTTGGAGTCTCACTCTGTCACCCAGGCTGGAGGGCAGTGGCATGCTCATGGGCACTGCAGCCTCAAACTGCTGGGTTCAGGCGATCCTTCTGCCTCAGCCTTCTAGGTAGTTGGAATTACAGGCACGCACCACCACATCCAGCTAATTTTTTGATTTTTGTAGAGATGACATCTTGACAGGTTGCCCAGGCTGGTCTCAAACCCGTGGGCTCAGGCAATCCTCTCATCTCAGCCTCCCAAATTGCTGGGATTACAGGCACAAGCCACCGCACTCAGCCCAATTTTTAGTTCTTTGACTAATTTTGATGTCTTCCACCTGGTGTTTTTCTATTCAAGCAGACAATGCAGTCTCATTTTCTTCCTCCCACATTAATAATATACAACTTATTGTCCAATAAGTCGTTCGAAGATGATGTAGAAGGATGCACTCGTGATTCCTGAAAACCACTTCTCAACTGATCAGAAGCTTGACGAATGTCCAATGGGACATAGATTTTTCATCATTTTTTAATAGAAAACTTCAAGGAAACATATATTTTTGAAAAATTTGCACTTGTATAAGTTTGTCCTGCAAAATCACCAGCAGAGGTTGAACTAGCTTACATGCCCACCAACAGTATAAAAGTGTTCCCTTTTCTCTGCAACCACACCAGCAACTGCTGTTTTTTGACGCTTTAATAATAGCCATCTTTACCAGTGTGAGGTGGTATCTCATTGTAGTTTTGATTTGCATTTTTCTGATGATTAGTGAGGTTGAGCATTTTTTCATATGTTTGTTAGCTGCTTGGATGCCTTCCTTTGAGAAGTGCCTGTTCATGTTGTTTGCCCACTTTTTAATGGGGTGACTATTTTTTTCCCTGTCAATTCATTTGAGTTCTTTATAGATCCTGTGTTCATCCAGTTTTTATTCATCGGCTTAAATTTCATAACACAAATGTTTTGACTTTACTGATGTAAGTGTAATCGAAATTTGTGAGTTGGTCACAGTCATGAATAAGGTCACTGTCAGGCAGGTCAGCTCTGCCTGGTTAAACCATGGTTTTATTTTTGGAACATTTACACAGGCAACCCTACTCGTTAAGGACAAGCAACGCAAACACTTCTTTACATGAGACAGGAGAGCACCAGACTGCCTCACCTCTCACAATTGCTTTCCCTAGACTACTGGTTGGATGTAAGATAGTGTAGAGTGAGTGAGTCAGGTGTCCTTACCTGCTGAGACCAGCGGACTTCTGACACACCTGTGGATCTGGACTGATCTTGATGGAGCCTTGAGGCAATGACACAAGAGTGGGTCATCTCTAGGCCAACTCTTCTCCTGAGAACACTGGGATTGCCGAACAAGTACCATTGGGCCAGAGTTTGTTTGTTCATTTGTTTGTTCATTTTTTAATGACCATGTTCAGTGATGCCAGAGTTTTCTAAGACTTAAGGGTTCGAACCAAATTGATCTTTGAATCTACCACAGAAAAGACCCAGGAGTCTTGGAACAAAGGTGGCCTTGGCTGGTGGTGGGGCCACAGTCTTCAAGACAGGTTGACATGGTCTGGCCTCTGTGGATTTTCCCAGCCCTCTAGCCCCTGACATGACTTTGTGGGTCACTACAAGTTCATGAGGTCATGCCCTTCCCTTCAGCAGGAAAAGTGTGTCAAGCAGGATCTACAGCATGAGAAACTTAGTGCTGGTGTATCAAGAATCAGCATAGATTCTTAAAAGATCTAAATCTCGACCTCCCATATGACCCCGCAGTCCCCCTGCTGGGAATATACCCGGAGGAACTCAAATCACTCTATGAAAAAGATACCTGCACACACATATTTACTGCAGCATTATTCACAAGCAAAAACATGGAACCAACCGTGCCGCCCGTTGAAAGAGGACTGGATAAAAAAATGTGCTACATATACACGATGGAATATTCCACAGCCATAAAGAAGGACAAAATTATGAACTTCTCAGCAACTTGGATGGACTTAGAGGCTATAATACGGAGTGATCCATCACAGAAACAAAGAACTGAGGATCACATGTTCTCACTCATAAGCAGACCTTGAACAACTATCGTAATACTCTAAGAAAGGGATTGGGAGTAGTGGGAAACTGCCAGGGGAGAGGGGCACACCTCATCAACAAGGGTACCTGCATAATGAACCTCTGTATACCTAAATCTGAATTGTACCCCACATATTTAAAATAAAATATTTTTTAAAATTTTAAGTTAAAAAAAAAGAATCAGCATAAAGTGTAGGAACTTTGCATGTGTGAAGTGACTAAATGTTCATCTGAATTCACTTCACCAGCTCGTTGGTTGCCACGGCTTGACAGCTTATGACACTGACAGAGGAAAGTGACATTCTCTTTCCCTGTAGGATTTCATTGACTGCAAATCACCTGCAATGTATGAGAACAATGTAAGAACTATTAAGAGAAGAGGGACTTCAACCATCTCTGCCCACACTTCCCAAGCCTGCCCTCTGTTCCAAGTTCTCCTAACATGCTCTAGACAGCGTAGATGTGCTCTTGCTAATTAATTTTTGAGATCAGTCTGGATCTTGTGTAAAGGAGGCAATCACTTTACAATAACCACAGATCTCCTGCACTGCTGATGTGGTGATGCAGTCATTAAAAGGTCTTCATTTGCTTAGAAACAGTTGAGGCTTTTCCCCTACATGTGTTATTCTCCATAATTCCATTCCCTGAAGGAGCAATGTCACAGTGACTTAAGGAACGCTGAGTGGACTTGATCTTCCTAAGGACAGAGACAATGCTTGTTTATCACAGGGTCCCTGGCAAAGTTCTTTGCACTTATTGGGACTTGTAAATGTTAATTGAGTAAAAAATAATAATAATAATCAACTGGCCGAGTGGGGTGGCTCTCACATGCAATCCCAGCACTTTGGGAGGCCGAGGAGGGAGGACTGCTTGAGCCCAGGAGTTCAAGACCAGCCTGGGCAACACAGTGAGACCTCATCTTAGAAAAATAAAAATGAGATAGCAGCAAAAAAAAAAAAAAAAAAGAGACAATTACCAAAAAAAACCCAATAATAATAAACTAATGACAAACTAGGCATTACTTGGTTCTATCCAAATTTAATTATGCTCCCACAGTTTCACAGCCTACATTTGAGGGTGAGAATTTAAGGCATGCCCCTAATTCCACCAGTCACGTGAAGGTATCTGTGAGACATCAGTGAAGTGGAAAACAGTGGCTTACTGAATCTCAACAAAATCCGTTAGTGGCAGAAGCCTCATATTTGCAAACAATTCTAACAAAATGACCTGGAAGGACTGTGTGAGGCTCTGGGTGACTCCCTGGCACAAATATTTCCTGGTACTTTGACTTGTATTTCCCAGAGGGTCATGAGGCTATAATACGGAGTAATCTATCACAGAAACAAAGAGCCGAGGATCACATGTTCTCACTCATAGGCGGACCTTGAACAACTATCGTAATGCTCTAAGAAAGGGATTGGCAGTAATGGGAAACTGCCAGGGGAGGGGGGCACACCTCCTTTGGCTAGCATGGGAGGTCATGTGCTAACATGGAAAGACAGAGAATTGGAAATATTTCAGTGCCATTCCAAAGAAAGCATCTGCTTTTGAAAAATGTTCATGTTTAGTGCAAAAGTGTTTTTCACTACGTGATAGCATAAATGTTGGGTTGCCATCAGTTGAATAATTTTTTTTGTAATTATCTGGGGTTTTTTTTGCCACTATTTCAGTTTTTTGTTTTTTGGTTTTTTTTCTCTCTCTCTCCAAGACAAGGTCTCATTATATTGCCTAGGTTGGTCTCGAACTCCTGGGCTCAAGCAATCCTCCCATCTCTCAAAGGGTTGGGATTGCAGGAGGAGCCACTGTGCTCAGTCAGTTGATTCATTTGTTGACTTAACATGCGTCTCGCGTTCACGAGTCTTAGAGGAGAGCTGAATCTCTGAGTCTTAAATTGGGAGCTCTCAGCTCTACTCTGTGAGAGCTTGGCATCACATAGGAGGAGATTATCAACACCTGGACCCTCTCAGACAAGATCACCCAGCAGGACTGCCTCTATTAACACACTTTGCTCAACCTAAAAAAGCTTTCCCTTGTTATGCAATGCACCTTCATTGTTTCCATTCTATTCTGTCCATTTTTAAAATTTTTTTTTTAATTAGAGTCTCACTTTGTCACCCAGGTTAGAGTGCAGTGGCATGATCACAGTTCACTGCACTTTCGACCTCCTGTGCTCAAGTGATCCTTCTGTCTTAGACTTCCAAGTAGCCGGGACTACAGGCATGCACCTCCATGTCCAGCTAATTTTTTTATTTTTTGTAGGGACATGGTCTCGCTGTGTTGCCCAGGCTGGTCTCGAACTCTTGGGCTCAAGCAATCCTCTCACCTTGACCTCCCAAAGTGCTGGGATTACAGGCACTTGGCCTTCAATTCTGTTTTTAAAATGCCGGTCACATCTGCTGTGTTGATTACCTGACCCACGAAGGACAGTGTCTGTTGTTGGAAAAATACTGCAGTAAAAAATGAAGCATGACCCCAAACTAGACTCTCACAGGAAGCACAGAGGCTGCCAGGAACATCTGGGAATGCTGTGGTCAGCTCCATATGCAGGTCCTTGTCAACGGTGGCCCGCAGCTCGTGGTCTGGGAGGAGGGGCTGCCTGGATGGATGCACGGGGCCAATACCCTGGGTGCACACACAAGATGGAGGGACAAAAACAGACGACGGGTTTGCATTCTTTCTCCTCGAGCACAGTGTGCTTGGGACAAGCCAGCACTCTCGGCTCTGAGTGGAGGCTCCGGGAGTTCCGTCACCCCAGGAGGAAACCGCCCATCCTTGGAGATGAGACTCAGATGTCACCGTCAGAAAACTTTTCTTGACCCTCACCGTGGAAAGTCTGCTTTCTCTCACTTAACCCCTACAGCACTGCCCTCACACCTCGCCTTGTAGGCATAAGACTTTCTGAACTATGAATTGATTATATCTTGTTGACTGCAAATAGCGTGACTGTGATGATGTCTCACTCATCTTTTTATTATTATTATTATTAATTTTTTTATTTTAAAGATGTGGGGTACAATTCAGGGTCAGGTATACAAATGTTCATTATGCAGGTACCCTTGTGGATGAGGTGTGCCCCCCCCCCACCCTGGCAGTTTCCCTCAACTGCCAATCCCGCCCCCCTCTCCCCTGGCAGTTTCTCACTACTGCCAATCCTTTT
>CAUYQG010225464.1:0-10537 GCA_963574415.1 Tarsius wallacei | reverse complement strand
GAAATTAACCTCATCTGTAAAAAATAGAAAGAAAACTCAGAAAGGAAGAACAAAGCCTATAAGAACTACAAGAGATGTGTGATTATATCAAGAGGCCAAACCTATACCTGATTGGTATCCCAGAAAAAGAAAGGGAAATGGGGGGAGGGATGCAGATCAAGCCCTCACATACACATTCATGCACAGAGGGAAAATATTTAAAAAATAGAAAAACTAACAATCAGGCAAAAAATTTTTAAATTAAAAAAATTAAAAATTATAAAAAGAAAAAATACTCTGCCCTCTTGAGGCAGGTTCTGTAATTGTTCCTCTTATCTGCTTCTCTGCTATCTCCTGCAGAGCTTCCGCCTCTTTCACTCTCTTCCCAGTGTCTAGACCAGGGAAGGAGAAGGAGTAGGGGTGGGTGGGGCTGCAGTCCTCCCCTCCCAGTTTCATATGGTCAGGGGGATCCCCTCCAGTGGGGAGGTGCAGGATTGTCTCTTCCCCAGGTAGGTACTTGCGGAGGGTGTCCCAGTCAGTCCTATCCTGGAATGGAGTTCTCCTATTGCAGTTGATGTCCAGTCTCCATCTCAGTTCATCCCTCTCAGTTGTGCCCCAGTTGTGTGGATCTGATGTTCAGAGGATTGCTGAGGAGGGGGGGGGGTTGGGTCAGCCCCAGACTCACCACTGATCTCTTTTGAGGTCTTCTTTGTCCTTTTCTGGTCACACCCTTTGTCCTGCAGCTGAATCAGGGTACGGGGTGGAGCACTCAGCACTTGTCCTGTCCCTCCAAAGTTTGTACTTTCAGGATTTTCCCTCTGGGTCACAATCAACCCCTAAGTAGCTGATCCACCGGTCACAGAGATCGGGTCTGTTGCTCTGTGGTGAGCAAATCAGAGCACTTTCCTGCCCTATTTTCAAGATTGTGGCGGGATGCCTCTTTCATCTTCTTTGGTGGGACTCTGCCTCTGGGCTCCCTCCACAGCCCTTGCTGCCAGTGTCTGGCCAGGTGCTGCAGTGGTGAGGCAAAGCCTAGAGCTGGCAGTCTCTCCCTGCTGCTTCTTTGCAGGAAAACTTTTGTCAGTTTAAGAAAAAAAAAGGGCCCTCAGTTTCTGCAACCCAGGAAGTACTAGGGACCAAGCAGAGCAGCTGCAGCACCAGCTGCTTCACCAGGAGGGCCCTGGCCATTTGCTCACGAGCCCCCACTTAGTCTCTCCCAGCATCTTCCTCCCAGGAAGGGTTTTGTTGATTAAATATAAAAATGGCGCTTGGCTTTTGCATCCCGGGAATTTCTAGGGTCCAAGCTGAGCAGCTGCAGCACCAGGCACTGCACCAGGAGAGACCTGACCACTTGCTCCCACGCCCTCACTCAGTCAGCCACTCACACATCCACTCACTCACCAACACGTACACAAAATTTTCTATACACTCACTCATTCATACTGAGACTCGCATAGTGTGACTGGCTCGGCCACCATCTCCCTGACACTCTAGGATGTCAAAATTATAAAATCATAGTGCTTATCCTGACCTGGGAGATCATCTCCAAACTGTTCATTCACAGAATGAAACCTAAAGTCTATAAAATAGCTAAATGGTCCACTGAAATCCAAACAGCTGCTGGAAAAGCTATGATTTAAATTTCCATTTTTAGACTTTTAGTATGGAGGGTTTTTTACCCAACTCATCAACATCCTAGTCCTCATACACATTTGTCAGTATTGAGGGAGTTCTTTAAGTTATATCATTTCGGGCCTTCTATAGCAAGTCATGGAAAAAATTTATATTATACGAGATTCTAAATTAGGCTTCATTTTCCGCACAGCAGCTCTTCCACAAACATGCTTCAAATTTCTTCCTTTTAATAATCGATTTAATTTGAAAGGATAAGCTCAAGTCTAAGAATGTGATCCAGCTCTATTTGGTAAGTAACCTTTCAACAGCTTATATCTATAAAAGCCCTGATAAACTCTTTTCACTTTTGTTATAAAGTAACCAGAAACCTTTAATTGCTCATTTGCTTGGAGAAATCCTGATTTTGTTCCTAAAAGTAAAGTCCACCTAATTAACTGTATTTTTTATTTTCCTATATACATATAGAATAAGAACACAACAAATAAAAATAGATATGTAAAAAGCTATTACGAATTACGACTAAATTGATGAGCTATCTAGGACACAAGGTGAACTTGGATTAAATCATACTTTTTTGATTAAAGGCTTCTCTTTACAACTTTATTATGAATAATTACTTAATTTAATAAAACCAATTAAAACAGTCACATACTCTGAACGCTCTATTCTTTTCTTCTTTCTGCTGTTTCTCCACTTCAACATGGCGGGCTAGACGAGCCAGAGTTAAAGCAACTTTATCCTTCTGATGATCAATATGGTCTTTACGTTTAACATTCTCCTGTAATGGAAAAACAATTTTTATTATTTCAATTACCAAAATTAGCATTTATAAAACATCCATTTTCAAAATAGTTATTGTACTAAAGAACCATTTACTTCAATCGCAACCATATTTCTAATAGCCTATCATATGTATTATATATTTTATGCAGTAGGTCAGCCAGTTATACACCAACATCTTTGGTTTTCAAAAAGCTAGACAAACTAGCTGCTAAGACATTTATCATCTTTATTCACTTTATAGTCATCTGAATATTGAAAAGTTTGGGGTTGCTTTGCTTTGAGTCAATAAAGAGTATCATGATTCAAAAAAAAAACTGGCTCTTGTTTTTCAATGATGCCAGGACAGGATTTACTTATGGGAAATTATTGGTAAAAAATAATAGTCTGACTTTTAGTTTCCAGCAAAGCACAGAAGGAATTCAAAAGTTGCTCACGTTCGTATGATGAACTGCTGGATGGATGCTCAGTGTGAATAAGACTGAGAGTTAAAACCTCCAGGGGACCCAGCCTTAGAGAGCAGCCTTCACACTTTCATTGAGTTTACCTCCAGGAGTCAAAGTGAAGAGTGGAGAAAAATCCTTTTATGCTTCTGGCAGGAGATGGGACAAATAACCATACTGAAATACCCCAGAGCATTCTGTTCTTAATGAGGGCTGCCCTCAAGAGAAACTATTTTACCAGAGCCCAGTTTGCTGGGGTTTTATCAGTGCACAATCAGCCTGGGAAAAGGAAAACATCCAACTCCAGTCCCTTGTAGCCATCCTGTTTTACGTATAGGCAGTAAAACTAAGCATTAGTGAAGTCTATAATGCAGGGGCACAAGTTCACCAAAAGACTGAGATCTAATCATAGGGCTATAGAACGCTTTCCCCACCCTCCCACTTACTACATTACAAAAGCCCTATTTACCACAGTTCCTTTGACCCAGTACATCATGTCTACCTTTCAACAAAAAATTGTAAAGCATACCAAAAGGTAAAAAATCATAGCTTGAAGAGGCAGAGCAAGCATCAGAACCAGACCCAGACATAGCAGGGATGTTCGAAATACTAAACCATGACTTTAAAACAACTATTATTAACACACTAAGGACTCTAGTCATTATAAAACAAAAAATGAATAATGTAAGCAGGAAAGTGAAAATTCTCAGAAAAAACAAAAAGAAATTTCAGAGAGCAAAACACTAACAGAAACAAAGAATGCCTTTGATAGGTTCATTAGTAGACTGGAAACAGCTAAGGGAAGTCTCTGAGCTTCAAGATATGTCAAGAGACTTCCCAAATGGAAAAACAAAAGAAGGAAAAAAAAACCAGAATACCCAAAAACCATGACAACTACAAAAGGTGTAACATGCACATATGGGAATACAAGAAGAAAGGAAGAAATATTTGAAGCAATAGTGACTAAGAGTTTCCCCAAATCAATGTCAGACATCAAATCACAGATCCAGAAACCTCTGGGAATATCAGCAGGATAAAACACCAAAAGTACTATGTATATATATATATATATATATATATGTGCATATCATATTCAAACTGCAGAAAAATCAAAGATAAGAATTATATCTATCTTCTCCTCAGAAACCATGTAAGCAAGAGTATAATGTGAAATATTTTAAGCTTTAAGAGGAAAAAGCCCACCACCCTAAAATTCTGTACTCTGTGAAGTTATCCTCCAAAAGCAAAGATAAAGGAAAGACTTTCTCAGACAAACAAAAATTAAGAGAATTTGATGCTAATCTATCCACTTTGCAAAAATGTTAAAAGGTTTTCTTCAGAAAGAAGGAAAATAATACAGGTTAGAAACTCAGGTCTACATAAAGAAAAGGAAAGCACTAGAGAAGTGAAGTAAAACATACTTTTCTTATCATCACTTGTCCTAATAGATAAGAGTTTGTGCATAAAGATAATAGCAATGAAGTATTTCATTATTATTCTTATGATGGGAGTGTGTGTGTATGAGAGGGGTCGTGTTGGGGGGGTATGTGTATAAAGGTTGAGTATCCCTTATCTGAAATGCTTGGGACTAGAAGTGTTTTGAATTTTGGATTTTCTTGGATTTTGGAATATTTGAACATACATTATAGGTTGTGTTGGGGGTAGAATCCAAGTATAAACACAAAATTCACCTATGTTTCATATACACCTTATATACATAAGCCTGAAGGTAATTTTACATAATATTCTTCATAATCTTCTGCATTAAACAAAAAATGCATACTGAACCATCAGAAGTAAAGGTGTCCCTTTCTCAACAACGCATGTGAATAATCCATGGCTAGTTGGCATACCGTCACTCTTGACTGAATTTATGTGCTACAGATAAGCAATCATTTTCTAACACTTATTGACATATAAGTACCTAACACCAACAAATATGATATACCATTAATATAGTGGAAATATAATGCTTAGGGTAACTAAGCAGCATGGTAGCATCACTGTAATACCTGCATCAGCTGTTAGAAAACAGCAACAAAGACAGGTTTTCAGTCTCTATTCCCTGATGCTATGTTTTGATTCAAAGGTTACTGCACACTGTATTTTACTTTTTTTAGGTGAGAAGAAACATCAGAAGCAGTTGAGAAACCAGAAAGCAGGTATTCTAGGGTTAAGGAGACATTCTCCTGGATGGCTTTTTAAATGTTTCCTCCAGAGCCATCTGTATCATTAACAACAGTATTTGACATAGAAGTCTCTCTTCGTATTAACTGACAGGAATTCTTGTTGTTATGAATGGACTTTGGTTATGAAATCTACCACATATTTTCACTGTCATCTACAAACACTTTTTCTGCATGCTAACGTCTTCTTCATTGTCATTATTATCACAATCACTTTGATTACAAACCATTTTTGCTATTTCACCAACAGAACAACCGAAGCCTCATTACCGACGTTAAAAACTTATTTGATATTCACTTCTAGCTTACTGATTCTGACGGTATATTTTTTGCATATGTAAGAAGGTAAGACATCATTTTTTTTCCCTTGATATATGGAATTCTTCAAAGTCACCACCTTGCTCATCATCATCACTAAACATAGCCACAGGCCAGGGACTGTCAGGCATGCACAATTCTGTCTTTAGTCATTGCTTTCCAAGCATTAGCAATAGCACATACAGCATTCTTCAAGCTAAACTTCTGAAAACCTTCCACATCCTTGCCTCTGTTTACTGCGCTGCATGCTATTCAAGAACAGTAATTTTATATTTACTCTTCATTGATCTAAGGATTTCCTGGTCATTAGGCTGAATTAATAATGTCACATTCAGGGACAGTACATGGCATAAATATTACTTCTGATGAGAATTTCAGCTGGAGAATGAGCAGAACAGTAATTAAGGAATAAAATCTTGCAGTCATTGTCCAGTCCAGCTGCATCCCTGCAGTTAGCATGAGCCACTGGTACAAAATGTTTATAAAACCAATCAGAAAAGATGTCCCTGGTAATCCATGTTTTGTTAGAATAATGTACTAATAAGAAATTCACTTCTTGAAAACAGCAAGAACACAAGCTTTTGCCTATTGCAGCAACTTTACATGCATGTGTGCCTGGTTGCATTAGCACATCTCAACAGTTATTCTGTCCTTGGCATCCTTAATTCCTGTAGGGGCTGTCTCATCAACTGTAGTCAGGGGTCTTTCTAGGGCAGTAACACACAAAAAAAGTGATGTTTAATCACCATTATAAATTTGTCCAGGTGTCAGATTTTCTATCAGTGATGACCTTGTGAAAAGATTTCTCCACTGTTTCATGATCAGCAGCTGCTTTACCAACTTTTTTTTTTTTTTTTGAGAAAGGGTATCACTCTGCCACCCAGGCTGGAGTGACAATCACAGTTCACTGAAGCCTCAGCCGCCTGGGCTCAGGCAATCCTCCCATCTCATCCTTCCAAGTAGGTGAGATTACAGGCACCCACCACCACGCTCCAGTAATTTTCCCGCCTGGGCTTTCCAAAGTGCTGGGTTACAAGCATGAGCCGCTGTGCCCGGTCCCACAAATCTTCAAAGCTTTAATGCCATGTCTTTTCTTAAATGTCTGCAACCAGCCTATTGAATATTCATAGTTCCCTTCCATTTTCAGTTCACTGTGATAGATTTTTGCTTGTTTCATAATCATCATACATTGAGTGACATGTGTTCACTGCAGTTCTGATGAATCCCCTCTTTCAACACACAATCAAAATCTTTATTTTTAGCTTTATGTAGTATTTTTCTATTTTTTATTAACTTATTTTCATGGCTTTCAGCACAAAACTCCAATAGTTTACCCCTCTGTTTCTCCAGGTAATATATGGTAATCGTTCTTATACTACATTCTTCTGTAAGACATTTCACACTTACAGTTTCTCTAACAGTTTGACTTTCTACGCTATAAATAGATGTGCAAAAGACATATCTCATACTATTACCTTTGCAAGGTCAAATAAGTAAAACCTGTTGGTATTATTATTTACTGAAGTTATCTTTCTTATATTTAGTAGCCTATATTATATTTTCTTTAACTACAGGTTGAGCATTCCTAATCTGAAAATCTGAAATGCTCTAAGATTCAAAACTTTTAGAGCGCCAACATGATGTTCAAAGGAAATGCTCATTGGAGCATTTTGGATTTTGGATTTTCTTATTAGGGACACCCAACTGATAAGTATAATGCAGTTATAATACTCCAAAATCATATAAAGGATATTCAACTTGTATATGGTTATGTCTCAAGGAAAAGATTGTCTCTGTTATTCCCTACTAATTTTGTGAAAAGACCCACAAACCCTGATGCTGAAAACAGAAGACATCTTAGAATTGAGTTTGGGCTCTTCTTTCTTCCCTTTTAAGGAGAACATTTCGAATTTCTTCTTCCTTATTATTATTTCCTTTAGGTACATCATCTGGCTATATTACTTAGGTTGGATCCCAACTCTTGAGTCCAAGCAATCCTCCCACCTCAGCCTCCCAAATTTCTGGGACTACACATGTGCAACCATGCCTGGTTCTACTTTCTTTCTTTATTTCTTTTTTTTTTGAGATTAGAAAATATAGTGTACTTAAAAACCAAGTTAGAGAGAGAGAGAAAGAGGAGATTCACCTCCCCAAGGTGGGGGAAGGGACCAAAGCCAGGAAACAAGGCCTGGCCATAGCTCAAAGAGCACATGGCCACACCATAGCTTAGCAAGGCAACAGTCTACTTTCTTTTTAAAAAGAGGAAAAAAAATGGGAAACTCTGGCCACCAATTTCAAAGTAGATTTGGAAGACAATCTGCTAGGAGCAGAGGAAAAGGAATGATAGTAGAGCAGCGGTTCCCAACCTTTTTTGGTATTAGGGACTGGTTTCATGGAAAGCAACTTTTCCATGGACTGTGGAGTAGTGGGGGGCGGGGGGTTTCCAGAATGATTCAAGTGTATAACATTTATTGTACACTTTATTATTACATTGTAATATATGAAATAATTATACAACTCACCACAACCACACAAAAAAAGAGGTGTAGTCATAAGTGGTAAATAAAATAATGAACAAGTCATATGTGGACTGAAATAAGAGTTGGATTCCGACTTAAAACCTGCCGCTAGATGCAGCTGTAGAATTTAAGTACATCAATTCACTTGCCACTCACTGATAGGGTTTTGATATGAGTCTGCAAGCAATTGATATATGGGCTCTGTGCAGTCAAACCTCACTGCTAATCTTAATCCACATCTACAGCTGCTCCCCAGCGCTATATCACCACCTCAACTCTACCTCAGATCATCAGACATTAGATTCTCACAGGAAGCATGCAACCTAGATCCCTCACATACACAGTTCACAATAGGGTTTGCACTCCTAAGAGAATCTAATGCTGCTGCTGACCTGACAGAAGGTACTCAGGCAGTAATGCGAGCGATGAGGAGCGGGTGTAAATACAGATGAAGCTGGGCCCACTCACCCGTAGCTCACCTCCTGCTGTGTGGTTTGGTTCTTAAGAGTGGCCCAGGGGTTGGGGACCCCTGTAGTAGAGAAAGCAAGGACTTCATCTTCAAACGCTTTTTAATTTTGAAGTCAGCACTTTAAAAATGAGAAAACAGATGTAATACAAAAAATGCTTACTCTTAAACTGGGGAAAAATAAGTATATAAATGAGGCAGACTATAAATAGTCATATAGTATTTTTCCATCACAAGTTGGGTTTTGGGTCAAAGTTGCTGGTTATAAATGGGTCACTCAATTATTAGCATTGGGAATTTCTATCCTTCCATTAGTATCAAAATGCTGAATTGTAATTTTTTTGAGTTGGAGTCTCACTCTGTCACCTAGGCTGGAGTGCTGTGGCACACTTACAGCCACCCCAGTGTCAACCTGCTGGGCTCTGGTGATCCTTCCACCTCAGCCTTCCAAGTAGCCAGAACTACAGGTGTGCACTACCATTCCCAGCTAATTTTTTTATTGTAGAGACGAGGTCTCACCAAGTTGCCCAGACTGGTCTCAAACCCGCAGGCTCAGGCAATCCATTCACCTAGGCCTCCCAATGTGCTGGGATTACAGGCTGGAGCCACCGAGCCTGACCTAAATTGTAATTTAATGTGAAATCCTAAAATAAAATTCCAGGACTGTTTTTTTTAGGCTGTATTTGCTGTCTTCCCCAAATCCTATAGCTTGAAATATAATTTAAGTCTTTGGAGATTTTTCTAAGATAAAGGCTAGGCTTTCAGATATGTAACTCCATAAGCTAGAACTGAATTAGCTCTGAATCCATGATAAGAATAATTGAAGTTTCATTTAGAATATTAGCAGCTATAGGATCTTCAGAGTCATCCTTCTGGAAGGACTAGCTATGATCACACTGGACTAACTTCCTTCCAAGACACACATTATTAAGGAGTCCATATTGCCCTCCACTGAGTTATTTTTGGGGAGCATAGCAAATAATTTCCCAGTATTTTATGCTGGGAAAATAGAGGTCTCCATTTACCAGTATCTTAGATCAATCTCTGCATCAGTTTCTTCCATACCCTAAATTGCATAGAAATTAAGGATACTGCAAAGCCAGAAGTTAAAAGGTAGATTCCAGTTCAGTCAGCAAGAAATTCTTATATTCCCAAATCTATCTCTTTATATTTTTATCTAAAATTTAAGGTAAAATACATAAAAAGCAAATTTGGGTTGTGTCCTAGAAATACAGCAACATTCAGGTTAATGGTTAAACCTGAGGACACATATCTATTAAAGTTAAGCATACACATATATAGGTAAAGCAAGAAGTATTATTTTGTTCTAAAGAATAATGTTTCTCTTTTAATGTAGGCTGGCAGAGTTTTAGCAAAAATTCCAAGTCTAGAAATAGAGTACAACTTGGGCAGGAAAGAAAGAGGTCTTTCTAATGACATCTAGTAGCAGGAGTCACAGGTCAGTATAATCAGGGGGAGGAAAGACTGACATAAGATCCCCTTATTTTGTCAAGTGCATTTTTAAAAAAGCAGCTACTATCAATGGCTGACATCATTTCAAGAGTAAGGACACAATCTGAGGTTAATACTCTAATTTCCCCTAGTGATCTTCTATACTGAACAAATTTAGCCTTGTGACAAAATAGCTAAATTTTTTTCAGTTCTTTTTTTTCCCTTTTTCTTTTTGCTGTAGACCATAACCATTTCAACAGCCATAAATTCACAAATCCTGATCACAAAAGACCATCAGTAGTCACATCCAATGAGAATTCCACTATTTAAACAAAATTTTCAGTAATAATTTCATTTACTAGTAAGGTTTAATTAATGAATACAGACTTACTGGAGGCCGGGCTCAGTGGCTCAGCCTATAATCCCGCACCTGGGGAGGCCGAGGTGAGTGAATTGCCTGAGCCCGCGGGTTCAAGACCCGCCTGGGCAACTTGGTGAGACCTCATCTCTACAATAAATCAAAAAATTAGCCGGGCGTGGTAGCGCGTGCCTGTAGTTCCAGCTACTTGGAAGGCTGAGGCAGAAGGATCGCCAAAGCCCAGCAGGTCGAGGCTGTGGTAGCCGGGAGCAGCCGCTGCACTCCAGTCTGGGCGACTGAGTGAGACTCCAACTCAAAAAGAAAAAAAAAAAAAAAAAAAAAGACTTACTGGAAAATATTACAATGTGTAACACAAATGTAAAACTGCCTTAATGTAAAAT